>CAIGRF010151262.1:27762-38696 GCA_903798235.1 Fraxinus ornus
CTTTTTTAAAAAATCACTATTTTAAACTTCTTTTTTCTAAAAAAATAACAGGGGCTACAATTCGTTGTTAAAATTCGGATTTAATTTAATTTTAACAATAAATATATGTATGTTTCATTGCAATTAGTCGTTACTTCCTCTGCACAATTTTGCAAACATTATCTATACTACAAGGAATGATTACTCAATTACATAGTAGTTAAATTTAATTATGTATAATTTTAAGATATTTTCATCATAATATTTAATTTTTACAGTGAAACACACAATAAATTAGTTGTTAAATAAAATTAAATCCAAATTTATTGTGAGCCTTAAAAGACATTTTTCAAAATTTTGTGGCAAAAAGTCGACCATCAATAAGTTTAGTGGCCAAAACTCAACTATCTCAAAGTCCAGTATGCAAAATTCAACCACCTCAAAGTTCAGCGAGTATTAGATGACATTTTTCAAAGTTTAGTGAGCAATTAAAGAAGTTTTCCAAAACTTTATGATCAAAATTCGACCACCTCAAAGTTTAATAGCTAGAAGGGGCGTCACATGTGCATTCCATCAGCCACATCACCAATTCCGTTAGATATTTGAAACGAAAGTTAGACAATGAATAACGTTCAACGTTTTTCAAAATTTAGTGGTCAAAACTCTACATCTTAAATTCAGTGAGAAATCGAAGATATAAGCATAAGTTTAAATACCATTGGAAAATTAACTCGCTCGCGGGGAACCTCCTATTAAACTCCAAATATCCGCCAAAATCTCCATTTCTTCCCCGATGTCCCCGAATAGGGCGACTCCAAGTTGGGTCTTACAAATGTTCTGTTGAATGATTTGCCTTCACCATTTATCTCCCTAAGGGGGACGCTTTGGCTTGTCCGATTCTGAATAGTACATCTCCCAGTAGGGTATGAAGGTTGGGATCAGGAAATGCAAAGATCAGGTAATGAATTGGAGCAAAACAGGTAAATTGGTGTCTGCCCCGATGTTCTTGAAACATGATCCTAGAACAGTTTTTTCTACTCTTCTAGGATTTTAAGTGGGAAAAGTAGTTATTGGTTAGATTAGTCAGCGGACGATCTCCGATGGCCTATACCAAAATTAGTGTAACTCCAATGGTAACATCAAATTTAATATAGATCGTTGGAGATGATTTTACATTAAAATGTTAATCCAAAATTTATTTTGAATTATTTTATATCAAATTTTATTTTTACAAAGATAGTTAAATTATAAATTATATTTAATGAACTAAAATATTGCATTTATTAATAAATAAATAAACATTAAACATAATACCATAAATTATAAAAAATACATTGAATGCACAAGGAAAATTACATATAACAACTCACTTTAATTTATTGTTAAAATAATTATTACTTATTAATTGATTAGAATTAAAAAAATAAATGTTAGATAAAGAATAACAATCATATTAAAATAATTATGAATTAATTACAATTTATTAATACTTAAATATTAAATAAGGACATAGATGGAATAAATAATTTTTATAAAGTGCGAACAAGGGCAAAATGAGATTAAATGAAAAACTGTATATTTGGTGTAAATGAATAGTGTTATACCAAATTTGGTGTAACATTATATATTACACTATCTTTTACAATATATTTGGGGTGGTACCATTGGAGGAGAGTTTACACCAAATATAAGGTACCATTGGAGATGCCCTTAGGGCTTTTAACAGACTTAAATTGGTAAGATATCAATGTTCAATGGTAAAAAAGGAAAACAATACTATCTACCTTTAAAAAGATGGATAAATCTAGTGAGGATACTTTAACTCTAAGTGTGCAACCTTCTCAGTTTTCATCTCTTCGAATTTCTAATGTCCAACCTCATGAAATTGAAAGGGATCCCGGTAACAGAAAGAAAATACGTCAACCACCCGTTAATTTACGCAATGAGATTAGACGAGCATATATGAAAGCATGGTCTTATCAACCAATACTTTCGGAGCATCCGAAGACAGAGTCTGGAAAACATAATCGTCGTTTTCATTCTACTTGGATTCAAAAAGTACATTTGGTTGGAGTATTCTGCTTAATTTTGAACCGTGATTTGATTCATTACAATTACACATTTTAAATAAAATAATATTACAAGCAAGTCAAAACTTTTTTTTTTTTTTAACCACATTCTCCATCATAACACTGTTGCAAAATCCATTTTTTCCAAAAAATTGGGGGCTCAAATAAGCCTTTAAGCTCTTGTTTGGTTTCCATTATTCTCCAATTATATTTTTCACTTTCTTATTTTCATCTACACATTCTTCAATAAAATAATATTACGTGCAAATTCAAAATTTTTTCTTATTTTTTAACTACACATTCTCCATTAAATCACTATTTCAAAATGGTTTTTTTTTTTTTGGCAAAAAAAGGGGGCTCAGGCTGTAAATTTCAAAGTGAAATCTTTCCGGCCAATTTCACTGAGTAATTTTGATTTTGCTCAAATCTTATCCAAGAATAGTCAAGCTTAGCCACTTAAAATGTCTATTCCTAGTATTTGAATTTCATGTAAAATATTGAGGAAATAGTCATCCCAATAAAGTATCGTTAGAAGATAATTCATATCTATGCTTTTAATTTACTTTGTAATTTCATCGTAATCACGTGTCACATCATATGAGAATGTCATCACTTAGAACAAATATACTTTTAAGCATCCTTTTTTTTTTTTTTTTTAATTATTTTTGGGCCATAGAACGTAATGATGAAACTTGCGAGCGTACATTTTGATTTATATTTTGTCACGTAGCATTATTCCATTGGACAGTTTAAATTTCGAACAGTTTTTTCATCCAATTGACACTCGACAGCAATGCAAGTGTCAACGAAAAGTGTACAAATAGCAAAGTACCATAAAGATTAACAAGAAACTTCCTTGTGGCTGTTAAAAATGAGTTTTTTTACGAATGACTAAAATAATGTGATTGCCAGAAGTCAAAACTGCAGGCACAATATCATTTTCAAAACCAACTTCAAATATGTTGAGAAAAACACTCAACTTGTTTTTATAAATTATTGATTTTCATTTTCGCGTTTCTTCTCACGAATGGCTAGTTAAACAACTTGTTTGTAATTTTATTTTATTTTATTTTATTTTTTTTTAAAGATGCGATACTTTATACCAAACATAGACGATGTTTGGCAGAACCAAATGGTCATTTTAAAAGCAGCTGATGGATCAAGACAACAAATAAAACAAGCAAAAAGGCAATAACAGGGAAAGTTCGACCAACTGCTATAGAAATTAACTCGAAATACATCAATATGTTGTGCATGAGAACTACAGTCTCGTGTATGCCGAAACTAATCCACGGAGAAAGCTTATTGAATTAATGATAACACAAGTAAAACCAACTAGTACATTCACAAAAAATACATGTACGACACTTTTCCCTGTATTATTTGCTCCAACATAACACCGAAAACACTTTCCACATAGTATAACTGATGTGTGTGGTGACATTTTTATCTAAACAAGACATCCGAAGGTAGAAAAAAAAGGACTCTATAACGTTCAAGTGGTTTCCACTTGCATTTAAAGAACAAGTGTTACCATCTAACTTGGCTGATGCTATGACACGACCCACTTCATTATTTGGCCACCATAGAGGATCAAACATACTTTAGATTGCATCTCTTCAATCATATTGCATCTGGACCCGACACGAAAACACTAAAGACAGACAGCCAACCCAACTCTGAACAAAAGCTCGACCAGCCAGATCTAGAGTACTTCCAATAAGGAAAGAAACGTCCTGCAAGTATTCCCGACAGTGTCAATTACACTGTTGATACACAAATTTGAAAGCAAAGTTTCCAGAAAATATGCCATCAGATCAACCATCACTAGCATGAAACCCATATCAGTTCAAGTTAATGACCAACAAATGCCCCAACCTTGAGGAGTTTTCACCTCAAGTATATGTAACACCCAAAAATTATGAAAGTCAATATGAGAAGAAACAACACAATACTACACAGCAAAGAATTGCAACAAAGGTAGTTAACAATCCGGTACAAATACAAACAACATGATTGGAAGAGCTTAAAAGTGAGTCAAACTTACTTCAAAATAAATTTCCGTGTCTTCTTTTGTACAAGTAAAAGAAGTTATGAGAGAGGAAAGAAAAAGTCACTTATTTTGTAAGTAGAATGGGGTTTCTTTCAAAATAAGTAACTTATTTATTTTTCATAATGATCAACAGAAATATTTATTAGTTCTAGAACTTTTCCCTTCAGTATATGTTTTGAACTTATCCAAATATGCAGACTGCCGCGCAGTGCTACACAGTTGCAGAGACCATGAAGAGAGTGATTACTATACCTTCAACCGAATTTGAAACCCCCAGGTGGAACTGGAAGTTCACCTCCGAAGTTGAATCCAGATTGTGTAGTATCACCAGAGGGCAGCTGCTCATCCTCTTCTTCCAACCAATATGTTTCAAGTATCTTCACCGCCTTTTCGTATATTTCATTGTTGTCATGACTCTGAAGATTCTCAATCTTCTCTAGACCCTCTGCATCATCAATCATTTGCGCAAAGACATTCACATCTTCAGTGTTCCCTTGGTTCTTCTCAGCTTCTCCAACCTTCAGTATGTTTTCAAGACCTTCCAAGCAAACTGTGACAATCCTTGGATCCGGACAAACTAGAAGGTCACACAATGGCTTAATGCATCCCTCGTGCACCAAGAACCTGCCACCAAGTTGAAGAATGCATATTCAACCCAAATGTACAGTAACCCACATGAATAAGATAATGGTTGCAAAGAATTATACTTGATTTGCTCGTGAGTTCCCCCAGAAGTGGCATTTGAAATAGCCCAAGCAGCCTCTTTCTTTATCTCAAATTCCGCATTTTGAAGCAGTTGGACAAGAGGTGAAATAATACCAGCCTCAATCACAGCCTGCATTTTAAGATGACATATGCTCAGCATTTATCTCTTAGAAACTTACAAACAAAATCAGAACTACAAATGACCCTGATCCATAAAAAAAAAAAATACTACTATTAGGACAAAAATATAAATGGTATACATCTTTAAACAAGACAAGAAGAGAAAAATTTTCAGTCTTGAACTCTTGAAGTTCAAACAATAATTTGACAATTTATTTCATGGAAAACATCTTTAAACAAGACAGAGAGAGGAAAAATTTTCAGTCTTGACATTCAAACAATAATTTGACAATCAAAACTAACAACAGGACTTCGACATCCGCATCCGCGCCCCCAACCAAAAAACAATTCCATAGTAGTATACCTGGATCTGATCCTTATTCCCAGCGGTGACATTTGAAATGGTCCAACAAGCTTCCTTTTTGATGCTTTTCTTATAATTTTGAGTCAGCAAGTTATGCAGACAAGGAAGAGCCCGATTCTCAATAATAACCTGAAAATCATTAAAGAAAAAGTGAGTTTGTGAAAAAGATAACGCTGCTTACATCCTTCGATGGTAGTATTTTCATTATCCAAAATTTCAAATCATTGGGATCACTAAACATGTAAAAGAACTTCCTGGTCAAGGGATCCCTACAATACATTACAACTGGCATACCAAGAATGCCCCCCCATACACCTTGAGAACCACAACTAATATTCCATTAAATGATTTAAATGGAGTTAAGATGCATAGTTCAATAACAGTAAAAGACTACATAAAAATGAAGACTATCAAATTTGAAGAACTATATAATTGACTTCAGAAACCAATTAATATCTTCCAAAGATTACGAATACTCAAAAATAATTATGCAAAAAATCATCATAAAAGAAGTCTAGCAAGCAATATATTAAAATGAACAGTGAAGTTACATTTTCTATTCAAAGCAGTTTCCACATTTCAATTGACAACATGATCATACAAGGAGAAGTGCTTGAACCAAGAAATTCAGTATGCATAACTAAGCACAACTATTTTGAAAAGGAAATTGGATTTGAGTCATTTGACTTAAAATAAAAACCAAGAGATTCCCAAGTCACTAAAAGGATGGTCAAACAATTAAATTGGTGTCGGAACACAGCGGAAGCCATTTAATAATATGAAGACAAGAAACTTCCGTTGTATATAAATTTGTGATAAAGTAGGTAACTTCTGTTAAACATCAATAATAATAAAAAAGAATTGCAATTCTGCGTGACATAAGGTAAACATTCCAAGGGTGTCATATGAAAAAAAGAATGCTGAAAGACCAACTACATAAAAGACAAAAGAAGCAGAAATATCAGTAAAATGAGTAGTATATTTCCACTTCCTAATCATCACTTCATACTAAGAAGAAAGGATCATATGCACATTAGAAATGCATCAAGTATGCTTATATTACAATATCAGAAACGAATCAAACCAATGATAGTCAATGGATATCTCATACCCACATCATGAGCACATTAAAATAAAAGCAAATCAACAATATCCAAACAACTTTTTTACACTTCCCTTGTGAAACAAATAAATTTCCTAAACTCGAACAAGAGCATGTTTGGCTAAGTTTAAAAAACACACAATTAAAAGAAAGCGAATTTTTTATTTAGCACTTGTTTGATCCTCATTATTTCCAAAATACATTTTTCTCTCCTTTTCAACCACACATTCTTCAATAAAATAATATGACACGCAAATCCAAAACTTTTTCTTATTTTTTCACACATTCTCCATCAATCCACTATTCCAAAATGTATTCTTAGCCAAATAATGGGGCTCAAACAAGGGCTTATTATTTATGTCTTGGTCAAAGTGATTTTGAAGGAATGTGGGGTCTTATAGTCGAAATAAGTTTTTACTTTTAACTTAAATATTACAAAAGCAAAAATAAAATAAATCAAGCTATGTATGGTCTATCAGTGAGGTAGATCTTAATATCAATTAAGTAATTCTTTTATAATTTCCAAAAATAAAAAAGTCTTATAAGGCGATCTACTTTTAAGACCGGTCATACTATAAGAAGGCATAAAATGATAAAGACTAAAGGGCAACCCAAGTTACTTGAAAAAGGCTTCTTTCTTCAAAAAAAAAAAAAAAACTAACAATCATCCTCTGCCACATGTATACTCGTAATGAATTCTTGTTTTTATATACTTGACCATACAGTTGGCATTTCTACATCCTACTAGTTTCACATGATATCCGGATTCCTAGAGGAGGTACGTACTTCAAACATATTATAAGCATTGTATCAAAACTGAACATATATTGTAAATATGACAAACTGTGGTCATTTAGCAATAAAACAGAAATATAACCATACTTTGCAAAACGAATATATTAGAACCATGAATCATCAAGCAATGCAATGCATTTTCTGTATCATTGACAAGGAGAAAGGAGAATATGATACACAACAAAGGGGTAAGTATGTAGACCAACATAACTACGGAAAGACCAGATGACATACGATATACATTTTATATATAAAACAAGTCAACAAGAGTTGGCTAGTAATTCAATAGACAGTTGAGACCACTGGAAGGGTGAACCGACCAATTGCCCTATCGTGTGACACCAAACTTTTATGCTTGAAATTAAGTTCTCTAATAAAGGTTAAGTACAAGAGCCAGCTGGATACCTGAGTCTGGATGTCATCTCCTGTCACAATATTACCAACAGTGCGCAGGGCAGGAATCAACACAGATGGTGAAGGATGTCTGTAAACCACAAAAAAACATTATTAGCCAGCTATGAAGTGCAGTTAACAAAACTGAAGCTACAAATGAATTCCACGAATAAAGATGTGAAAAGTAGGGAATGACATCAACTATGATTTTCTCACTCACAGTAAAAGTTCAACCAAACGAGGGCAAACGCCAGCCTCGATAACAGCTTGGATTTTATCATTTGTCCCGTCTGATAGATATGACAGTGCCCAACATGCATCAGTAAGGACTTCTTCATCATTTGTGCGTATCAGATGAGCAAGAGCAAGGAGGGCAGGCTTCACCTGCTCAATAATTTTCAGAAGGAATTGCCTCAATATAAAACGGTCCAGCAGTATCGATATGCAACCAAAGAGAAAAGTAATAATAGAACAAACCTGCTCAAACTGAGGCTGGGGCTTCCCCCGACAAAAGTTTGACAAAGTCCACGTTGCATTTCGCAACATGGATAGCTTTGCTTTGTCGTTAAATTGTGCCAATAAGGGTATTAACGCTCCATAACTAAGGACAAGATCGCGACATTTTGGTGAGTCGCCAGCAACATTTCCTAATGCCCAAACTGCCTACATAAAATAGGTGAACATAAAGACAAAAACAGCCAGCAAGTAAAATTTAAAGCTGAAGCACAGTGCCATTATTTATTAATAATTTCTACCTGTTCGCGAACATCATCGCTAGGGGAACTAAGAAGTCTCACAAAAATGGGAACTGCACCATGATCAATCACGACCTTAGTGTTATCAGATGTCCCAGATGCAATGTTTGTAAGAGCCCAAGCTGCCTCAAACTTGAAAAAGGAATAACCCAATGCATGATCCAAAGAAAATTAGCAGTTGAAACACAAGAAATAAACAATTATTAGCAAAAATTTATACCTGAAGCTGCGGGTAATCATCTCTTGCAAGAAACTCAACAAATCGAGGAACAACTCCTGACTGTATTACTTCCTCAATTGGTGGATTTCGTTCTGTGGCAACAAATAAATTAAAACGCAAATAGAATCAGCTGAAAGAAAAAAACTAACAATAAACATTAAAAAGACCATTTCAAAATAAATAGAATCAACAAAGATAATTATTAATTACCTATTGAAAGAAGTTTGCGAAACTGAGTTGTGGCTTCGAGTTGCAGTGCGCCTTCATTTGAGCAAACGCCAGCAATCATATCCGGAAGACTCTCTAACTGAAACATTGAAAAATGAAAATCCAATAGCACAAAACCGAAGTATTATTCCATCTAGATAAAAGACAAATCAAATCAAACTATTCTCATCTCACATTTCTTCATGAATTAAAATGAACTTTATATCGCGATCTACAATTATAATCAACAAAAACATTAACCTCCCAAGACAAATTCGAAATTCAACTATGAGCTAGTACTAATTTCATGTTCAACAATCAACTATAACAGTGAAACAAAATCTCATAAAAATCCAGTAGATCAAAACTCTACTGTATGCAAAAAAGCAGAAGAATCAATCGTAGTCATGTTTTCACCTTCTTGTCCACCTGTTGAGGGATGTTGACGGTGGGCTGAAACTGCTGTGCTTGAATGCCTTCACGGCGCTTCTTTAGCAAGCTCTCCTCCCTTCGGTTCTTCCGGATCTCAACCATGTTGTCCTCCCTCCTCCGCCGCCCCTCCTCCGCGTCCACCGCCACCTTGTACTTGCTCCGCCTCACCTCCGTCCTCGTGTTCGGCCTCAACGACATCGTTTCCGCAATTCAGAAAACCAGATAACCTCAATCAAACAGCAAATTCAATTTTTATGTATGTATCAGTATATGTATCGAAATATCTTTGATAATGACTAGTTAGATGAGGTGACGATTATCAGGTTTCAACAACCACTTAAATAAGAAGTGGACATAGTTTACGCTTTATTTACAGTAATGCCACTGAATTTGAAATTCGTAGTTTGATTGATGGTCCGTAGAGTTAATTACCCTAATAATCATCGAATTTTATCGAAAGTTTCTATCGGGTAACTGAACTTTAAAAATCACCACATTCGTCACTGAACTTTGCAAAAAGTTAGTGACCATATGGAATTTTTTTTTTGCAAAATTCAGTGATGAATGGAGTGATTTTTAAAGTTAAGTTATGGATGAGCCTGGAGTTTCGAAAGTTCAGTGACTAATCACGTAATTTTTAAAGTTAAGTGACTCGATAGAAACTTTCGGTAAAGTTCGATAACTATTAGGGTAATTAACTCATCGTCCGTAACATAAAGTTTAGTGCGATCGTTTAATTTGATGATCGTCGACTTTAAAAAAATCATAAAATTTGTGGCATACCGTAACTTCAATTTTTTTTATTCCTTTCTTAGCCAATGTTTGGTACACATTAAAATTTTCATGTTCATTTTTTTATTCATTTTCAACTAAGGGTGTCCAAAAGTCCCGAACCGAACCGAGCGGTTCTTCATAAGTTAAATACCCGAACGGGTACCCGAATTGAGAACTGATGGGTTTTCGTCGTGTCTCGGATCTAGACCAAGAACTGAAGAATCGAACAAGAACCGAAACTAAATAATTTTTTTATTGAATTAATTAAATTATTTTATTTTTTCTAAATAAATTAACAAATTAATAAATTAGATCATTTCATAATTTTAAGTCTTGAGGCTCAATTTTTTAGGGACAACAAATAAAAAAAACAAATACACTCCATTGGGCCGAAAATATTATGTGGCACTAACAAAAAAGTCCAAGCCCAAGAAAAACCCTCAAAAACATAGAATTAATAGTGGAAATTACATAAAAATAGGTGTTTAAAGATCCATTTTTATAAATTAGGTTTAGAAGTTATTTATTCAATTTCCAGGTTTAAAATTTTAATTAAATAATGAATCTCCTAATTAATAACGCCCGTATCCCGTTAAACATGAGTTTCAAATTGGTGTATATCACAACTTCCATTTTTATTAAACCCCTATTTTTTCTCAAGAACAATCACATCTCCACCTTATTCGCGCCCAATCTCCATCTACATTCGGAAATCAGCCGTTTGTGAAAAATACAAACTCCTCCCAAACTCCGGCGCTTTCAATTTTGTTTAAAGTACATTATCTCTTTCCAGTGGGCAGCGATTACGAATGACGAAAAAAATGATGAAAAGAAGGGGAAGAAGGCGGTGCAAACCCCGACTCGAACAACCAAAAGGAAGACTTCGAACAGTCCCAATAAAACTCCTAAAGCAAAGCAAAACTCGCCCGGGTCAAGTAGCATTCAGTCCGGGAAGAAGGTAACAGA
>CAIGRF010151265.1:0-20854 GCA_903798235.1 Fraxinus ornus
TTGTATTTATGCAGTGTTGCTGTAAATGTTAAAACATTAATTATGGTACGGAACGATTCGATTCCAATTTATATTTGGACCCGACAGTTTCATTTATTAAATACCGAAACCTGAGAACCGAACCGAATCGGACAATGTTAAGCTCTAATTCCAACCGCGAACGGTAACTATAGGAGAGAAAGTGCCACGTCAAGAATTTTCGGTCAAAGGAATAACTAATGTTGAATGGCAATTTGCTTTTGCTGTGATGAAAAGTTTGCCGTGGGCCATCGCTTCAAAATCGCGAGCTCTAGGTTTTACTGGTACAAGAGGGTGAAGGGGAGGAAGGAGAAAATGTGGAAGAGGTGACAGTGGACTGCCAACCCATGGAAATAACAGCGAAAGTCGAGCTCTCACTCAATTCAGTGGTCGGGCTAACCACTCCAGGTACTATGAAATTATTGGCCTCTCACATAACAACTTAAGAAGGATGCATATGGGTCGAGTCCAGAAACAAATCATGCCTTCTAGCAACTTAAAGCAGCCATGACATCGGTACCAGTATTGGCCATATCGAATTTATCCCAACCTTTTATAATATAATCATATGCGTCGGGGTTCGGTTTGGGGACAATACTTGTGCAAAACTAGCGACAAAATGCTTATTTTAGCCAAGTGCTATCAACAAAGTCCCGTATTAAATCAGTATACAAGATAGAGTTAATGGCTATTGTCTTAGCCATTTAAAAATGGAGGCATTACGTATTGGGAAAAAGGTTTATAGTTCGCACCAACCAACGGAGTTTAAAGCTCCTCTTGGAGCAACGAGTTGTGTAGGGGGAGTTTCAAAATTGGATAACCAAGCTACTAGGCTATGATTTTGAGATACAATACCGTCCGAGGTTGGAAAACAAGGCTGCTGATACTTTATCTCGAATTACCCCACCCATTGAATTGTCAAACCTCACTCTTCCAACAATTTTGGACATCCAGGCAGTAAGGGAGCAAGTAGCAGCTGACCCTTCACTTTTTAAGCTTATAGAGGAGATAGTAAAAGACCCAGACTCTCACCCATGTTACTTGTTAGATCATAGCAGATTATTATGCAAAGGGAGGCTGGTTATTCTACATTCCTCATTGATGATTAAAACACTGCTATAGGAGTTTCATTGCAGCACTGTAGAGGGGACACTCGAGTTGAAAAACAGAATTAAAAACAAAAGTTAACAGCAAGATGATGAAGATGAAATTCTATTTCTTATCACCTTAATGAAGGTTACAATACCAGTGATATCTATAAAGAGGACTAGAGTAATGAGCAAGCTAGAATCTACAAAATAGATGTGTGAATCAATACTGCTACAACAATTCAATGTGGTCCCAAGGATGAGTCACCATTAGTTGAATGTGCACTACTAACGGTATAGAGCTTGTGCTAAAGGAAAGGAATCTTGATTAGGTAAATAAGTATCACCTAATGATGGTTTTAACAGCCTCCCTCAAGCTGGAGTTTTATTCATTAACTCCTAGCTTGTCTTTCAGAAAAAGAAATCTAGAATGGGAGAGAGGTTTGGTGAGTAAGTCTGCAATTTGATCAGAAGAGGGAATGTATTGGATCTTTAGTTTTCCCTCAAGGACTTTATCTCTCACAAAGTGTATGTCAAGTTCGATATGCTTGGTTCCAGCATGGTAAACAAGGTTAGAAGCTAATGCACTAGCACTTAAGTTATCACACCATAGAGTAGGGGATGAAACAGGCTGCAGTTTAATTTCTTTAATAAGTGACTCAATCCAGCTTATTTCAGCTGAAGCCTGTGCAAGTGCTCTGTATTCTGACTCAGCACTTGATCTAGCAACAACCTGCTGTTTCTTGGAGGACCAAGCGACTAAGGTATCACCAAGGTAGATGCAACACCCAGCTGTAGACCTCCTGTCATATGGGCAAGAAGCCCAATCAGCGTCTGCAAAGCCTGTGATGTTTAAGTTGGTACTTCTTTGAATCCATAGCCCTTGTTCCATGGTTCTTTGAGATATCTGAACACTCTCTTTGCTGCCTTCGAGTGAATATAAGAAGGTATTTGAAGAAATTAGCTTAGTTTGTTAACTGCAAAGCTGATATCTGGCCGTATGTGAGCAAGGTACTGGAGACCACCAATGGCACTTCTATATAGTGAAGGATCAGTCATCTTTTCACCTTCATCCTTGGAGATGCATTTGCCTATTGCCATGGGTGTTACACAGTGTTTGAGGTGTTCAAGATTGAACCTTTTAAGCAGGTCCTTGATGTACTTGAGATGTGTAAGGCGCATACCTAATTCAAACCTTTTTACCTCGATTCCTAAGAACTGGTGTAATTCACCCAAGTCTTTGAGAACAAACTGTGAATGTAACTTATTTATGAAACATTGCAACATTTTCTGATCATTTCCAGTGATGACAATGTCATCAACGTGGACTAAACAGAAGATCATATAGTCTTTACTTAAGAAGAATAAGAGAGAGTTGTCGGCTTTGGATTTGGTGAACTTCCAATCAAGTAGAGTTTCTTTCAGTTTTTCATACCATGCTCTGGGGGCTTGCTTAAGTCCATAGAAAGTTCTTTCTAATATGCAAACAAAGGTTGGATTTGATTTATCAGTAAACCCCTCTGGCTGTTTCATAAACACAACCTGAGTCAGCTTTCCATTGAGGAAAGCATTATTGATATCAACCTGCCTGATACTCCATCCTTTAGATACGGCTGGTGATAGTATTATCCTTAGGGTAGAGGCCTTAATTACAGGACTAAAAGTCTTATGGTAGTCGACACTAGAAGTTTGTAGAAAGCCTTTGGCAACCAGCCTTGCCTTGTGTTTTAAAACATTTCCTTCAATATCTCTTTTGAGTCTAAAAACCAACTTGTTACCTATAACCTTCTGATTTGTCACAAGTGGTACTAGCTTCCAGGTTGCATTCCTCATAAGAGCTTTGTACTCTTCTTCCATAGCCTCTTTCCAGGCTTTATCAGATAAAGCTTCAAATACATCATTAGGCTCAGAATTGCTCAAATCGTTTTTGGAATTCTTGCAAAGTATAGAGTAAACTTTTGGTTCAAAAATCCCTGCTCTACTTCTAGTAATCATAGGATGCTCAACATGCTGCATTTCATTCTCAACTTGTTCCTGACTTATTTGATCATTTGACTCAGTTGGTCCATCCTCGGTACCTTCAGTTCCATTACAATGATCTCCATTTTCAACTGCTTTTGGAGACTCATTTTCAATTTCCTCTGGTGGATCTGAACTGTGAGATGTTGCTGGTTGGGTCGAACTAGGATGAATTACATCAGATGATCCTGCAAGACTGGAATTAGAAGGAATATTGAGAGGAAAGTATTGTATGGTAGTTTCAGAGGGATGACTGATTTTGTTTAGGAAACCATGCTGAAATGGGAATTCATTCTCATTAAATACAACGTGCCTAGATAGATATATTTTGCCAGTAAGACTAAGGCATTTATAGCCTTTGTGAGAGTTGCTGAATCCAAGGAAGACCCACCTAATGGAATGAAAACTGAATTTGTGAGGCTGATATGGTCTCAGACAAGGGAAACATGCACATCCGAAGACTTTTAGTGATTTGTAATTGATTTCTTCATTGTTCAGAACTTGGCTAGGTGTCTTCATTTGAAGAACAGGTGTAGGAAGTTTGTTAATGAGGTAGGTGGCTGTGTGAAACGCCTCCCACCAGTAGTACAGAGGCATACTTGCCTGGGCAAGAAGTGTTAAGCCTGTTTCAGTGATGTGGCGATGCTTTCTTTCTGCTTTGCCATTTTGAGAGGAAGTGTAAGGACAAGAAAATCTTATATGAATTCCTGATTGAAGAGCAAGTTCAGTGAAAGCTCTAAACTCGCCTCCCCAATCAGATTGGAGAGTTTTGATTTTTTTATTGAATTTGTTTTCAACTAAGTTCTTGAATTGGATAAAGGAACTTAGTGCTTTAGATTTGGTTTTCATAGGATATATCCATGTAAATCTACTGAAATCGTCTATGAAGAGAATATAGTATTTAAAACCTGATGTTGATTGCAAAGGGGTTGGACCCCAAACATCTGTATGAACCAAGTCGAGAGGTGCAGAAGAGAAAGAGGTTGAGAATTTAAAAGGCAGTGAATGAGCTTTGCCAAACTGACAGGCATCACAGAAGGGATGAACTTCATTTATATCAAGTTTTTCATTACATAGTTTGAACACTTGAGACATTACAGAGATAGAGGGATGTCCTAATCTCATGTGCCATAACTTTAGGTTAGACAAAGACTCTGTGAGACCTTTTGATTGAGCAACAAAAGTAGAAGAACTAAAAATATTTGAGTGATCAGA
Source organism: Fraxinus ornus (assembly GCA_903798235.1). Lineage (NCBI taxonomy): Eukaryota > Viridiplantae > Streptophyta > Magnoliopsida > Lamiales > Oleaceae > Fraxinus > Fraxinus ornus. The sequence continues at coordinate 4,341 of CAIGRF010151265.1, forward strand.
TTGTAAAGCAGGAAATTGAGTGACTTCATTTGAGGCAGGGGACTGAGTAACTTCATCTGGCAATTTAATCTAATATAAATCATCCTTAATTCTCCCTTCCAGCAACAGCTCGTTCGTCCATTTGTCCTTGATAGCACAATAATTAGAGTGAAATTCCATGAATACTCTATTATCAGAGGTTAATTGAGAAACACTTAATAAGTTTTTCTTGATTGAAGGAACTAGAAGCACATTGTTAAGAACAAGTGACTTATTGTTCCGTGCATTAAGGTGATTTGTGCCATTATGAGAGATGGAAAGTTTGTTACCATTTCCAACAGCAAGTTTTTGTTTACCACCATACTCTAAAGTTTCAATCAAATTTCCCTTTTCAGCTGTAACATGATTTGTGGCTCCTGAGTCTGCACTAAGCTGGATTAGCCACTGTTCTAGAGGAAGCCAGCAAGGCAGTTGGTTCTGGAAACCTACTCTGATAGTGATAATCTGGTTTGGTACCCATGTACCTTTCATCATAACGATTGAGACACCCAGCAGCTGAGTAATTATTCATACCACAGATTTGACAGGCGATTCTGTTTGTGAAGAATCTGCCTCATCTCTGCTTCTGTTTCCTCTATAGCTGTTGTTATTCCTGCCATCATAATTAAAACTTCTTTCCTTGGAGGTGTTAGGATTGTGGATAAAATTTGCTGATGCTTCACTTAAATTGACCAATGCCAGACTATTCTTCAGGGTACTGAGGTGCTCAATTCTGCTTTCATAAGCCATAAGTATCGATTGCAGTTCATACCAAGTGATTGATTCCCTGCTGTTGATTTGGACTATAATAGGGGTATATTCATCATCTAATCCGGCCAACGCTTGAGTCACAAGGTCATTGTGTGGAATGATTTTTCCAGCTATTTCGAGGTTATCTGCCAGTTGTTTGATGGTGTTGAGATATCTGTCAATGCTCATTGCTCCTTTTCTAGTCCTCTTGAGTTCACTAACAAGAAAGATAACCCCTGATCTATTGATAGCTCCAAAGCTTTCAAGCACAGCGTTCCAGAGATCTGAAGACCTTGAGGATCCCATGACTCTCATTGCGATTTCTGGTGTCATTGAAGAATACAACCAACACATCAGTAGTTGGTCTGTTGACACCCATTTACCAAACTCAGGATTAGGCGCCATCTCCACTGTAACTCCAGTTGAACCAATGGTCTGAGTTGCAAGAAACTCGACAGGGCAACTTCTTGTTCCTGTGATGAATCCTTCAAGATTGTGGCCTTTGATGATTGGCATTACCATGTTTTTCCAGAGTAAAAAGTTGTTTCGATCGAGCTTAACTGATGGAACTTGGGTTAGAGTTATCCCAGGTGTTTGCAACTGATTTCCTCCCAACATTGGAGGCATCAAGGTGCTGGAAGTGGGATGTGCCGACTGAGTGTTATCGTTTGATCTGGTGTTGGCCATTGGCTCTGATACCATGTTGAAAAACAGAATTAAAAACAAAAGTTAACAACAAGATGATGAAGATGAAATTCTATTTCTTATCACGTTAATGAAGGTTACAATACCGGTTACATTTATAAAGAGGACTAGAGTAATGAGCAAGCTAGAATCTACAAAATAGACGTGTGAATCAATACTGTTACAACAGATCAATGTGGTCCCAAGGATAAGTCACCATTAGTTGAATGTGCACTACTAACGGTATAGAGCTTGTGCTAAAGGAAAGGAATATTGATTAGGTAAATAAGTATCGCCTAATGATGGTTTTAACAACTCGGGTTTCCTTCGCACCTACAAACACATAACCGTGAATCTCTACTGGACCGACATAAAGAAGAATGTGAAAAAGTTTGTTGAGGAATGCTCGATTTGCCAGCAAAATAAAAGGCTAGCTCTTTCTCCAGCCGGGTTATTGCAACCTCTACCTATTCCCAACAGGATATGGATGTTTCTATGGATTTTATAGAGGGGCTCCCTATGTCGTGAGGATATGATTCGATTCTTGTTGTCGAGCTTAAGCAAACATGCGCACTTCCTGCCTCTCAAGCACCCCTTTACAGCTTCTAGTGTTGCATCCATCTTTGTGCAAGAAGTAGTTAAGCTCCATGGAATCCCTCGATCCATTATTTCAGACCGCGACAGTGTTTCTCAACCACTTTTGGATAGAAATTTTTCGGTTATATGGAACTTATTTAAGGAGAAGCACAGAGCAGGAATTTATCCCAGGGACGGAGGTTGTCAACCATTGCTTGGAAGCTTATTTGACGCGTTTTTCATATGACAAACCGAGCTAGGGGTCGACTTGGTTTCCGTGGGCAGAATACTGGTACAACACTACCTTCCATGTATCAACAAACACAACCCCTTTTCGAACAGTTTACGACCGTAGCCCTCCTCCGGTGGCTTGTTTTGCTGCACAGTCTGCTAAGGTCTCAGCAGTTGAGCAGCAATTGTGTGACCGCGAAGCAATGTTAGAGGAGCTCATATCCCACCTTCTTCGTGCCAGAGTAAAATGAAAAAACAGGCTGATCAACATCGTTGAGACATCCACTTCAATGAGAGCGACTTAGTTTATGTGAAACTCTGACCATATCGTCTCCGCTCATTGGCTAAAAAGGTTAACGAGAAGTTAAGCCCTTGCTATTTTGGTCCTTTCAATATTCTTCAATGCGTGGGACCTATTGCATACCGTTTGGAGCTGCCTTCCACACCTCAATTCCCAATTTTCCATGCCACAGCTACGTAAATCAGTTGGGACTGTAGCACCTTATCTACATCTGCCACTATACCTTGACTCTCAGCGGATGGATGGTTGAACCGGATCAAGTCATCAACATAAGGGACTACCTTTAGGGCAACAAGAAGCATTGATTCAATCGAAGGGACTCCCCTGTTCTGAAGCATCTTGGGAATCTGTGGCAATTTGGAACCTCAGGTATTGATAGGCCACCAATTAAGTTCACATATTCTAGAACGGCCAGGAAGAATGGAGAAGCAAAATCTATTAGGCAGGTAGGCCAAGTAGTTACAGGTCACTTATAAATAGGGCGGGAAATGAATGTAGAAGGCAGGCGAAAGTTTGGCAGGTAGTAGTTGTAATAGGAGAGTGATAGCCCTCTCGAAAGGCTATTGAGTGTCTCTTTACAGTTGATACTTTTCAGTGAACTTCAATGATGATTTTATTCTGAAGGACCCTTGAAATAATTTTAGATAGGCCATAAACATATTATCTTCTTAGAACACGGATCAACCAATCACTTCGTCAAAGGAATAAAGAAGCAATTATCTTGCCCCCATAAATTGACAGCAGAACAGAAAGCACTTGCAGCTTAATTAGCAAAATACAAGACCCAACAGAGTCATACTAGAACGACAAATTGACAGAAACCATTGAACTAGACAATACTTCCTGCTATAATTAACATGAACTCTAATATACAAAATTGATAATCTTTTACACCACTTCTGATTCATAAAGGAGACACTGATCTCATATTTTGTTTTAAGATAGAGCATCAACCATCCTTTTATTGTCACTTTTGTTCAGGGAACACATTCAGAATTATGAGTAGTTTGAATCACAATAGACTCATTGATAACAAGAACTGAAATTCGAAGACACCTCAAGACCTGAGTTGAGGAAATTCTAAGATAAGGCACTACTCAAGTTTTACTTCTCTTGTAGGGGGGTCCAATTCCAAGTAGTAGAACGGCTGAGTAGGCTCTTCCCTGTACAGCAGTTATATAATTCAATATTCAGCAAAGAATCCAACAAAAAAAAAAAAAAAAACATAGAATGAAAGACAGACATGCCAACATTAATGAGATTATTGTTATTAATTACAAGACACTGAGGTCATAACTTTTCATTTCTAGTTTAGAAGAGATCAATTTAAAGTTCATCACTTCACCCCCATGTAGGCTCTACATTCCTAACAACTAATCATCTTGGTGCTACACCTCGTAACCAAATATAATCATTTAACACCTTTAATAAAGTTTCTGGCAATTTGTAGGGCACTGCATTTACCAAGGGTTGAGATAAAATATCTCTGAGAAAAGGGAACATTCAATTATGTAATGACTAAAGACGGATGTGAGGCAGAAGAGTTTGATCTCGAACATACCCAGGTTTTGACCGCATGCACTGCCAAAATAGCTTGAAAGGTCCTGGAATTGTTTTGAATGGATTACCTTCAAAGCATGCCTACACAATATAAAAGCAAGCAGCGTCAGGAAATGAAAAAATGAACAAACCTTAACATACTTTCTGATGATGAAAGGCCTAGCCGGCTCTCAAAAGTATGCTCCGATGTAGAGCAAATGCTGACAAAGATTTGATGGGTCTAATTTCTCTAACACCCAAACAACTCCATTCAGTTTGCTATGGTAAAAAAAATAGGGAAGGCAACGGGACGGGGCCCTTGCCCCGTTTAATTTTTATTTTTTATTTGATAATTTATTTTATTTCCCTCATTCATTAGATTGAGACAAATAATTTTGTTCCCATTTTCTATTAAAATTAATGAAGTTTTCCATTTAAAATATTAAATTCTAAAAAAAAAAAAAAAAAAAAAAAAAAAAAACAGTCTAGNCCCGTTACCCGTCCCCGCCCCGAATACCCGATTAAGTGGGTAATTCGCGCCCCGTTTGGGGCGGGGCCTCGCGGGTATCGGGTTTTTTTTTGTCATCCCTATAAAATATTATTATCTCAAGACAGATAAGCTCATATTAAGTAAATTTAGCAAATAAACTACCTTTTTTCAAATCATCTACTCTTGCATGTGTGGATATAGAGATAAGGTTGCTTTCTAAAGCTTTTAAGACAACTGGTGAGACGGATGACATTTTCAGAAAAGATCCAGTCCGATAGTATCCTATTGCTGTCTGTGATGCAGTACCATATAACAATCAATCACAATGCCAAATTGTATGAGAGTTTAGAAGTGAAGAGGAAAAGGAAAGAGGAAGAGAGGAGGGAAAGAGAATAGAGGGAGGGATTGGGAAAAGTTTTCTTAATATTCAAAAATCAAAGCGTAATTTTAACAAAATACCAACCCTCTTTATATAAAGGATTTAACCTAACCTAATTAAGGTAGGAAACAATAAGAAAATAAGTCTAAAATTGCCTCAAAATATAAAACTACTATAATTTGAAATAAAAGTAATCCTAATTCTGATATTGTCTTAAGTGAACTCTTAATGCTGCATCATTTCTCCTGACTGAAAAGAACCTGACTACGGCTGCAAATAGTCATCCAAAATTGTCAAAGCAAGTTGGCTAAATCCCTGTTAAGTAATACAAGCAGTATCACTAGGCACGCAATCTTTCCCACACCAGAAAACTGCAATAACCACCATCTTTCGAAGCAACAACCTGACTCTCAAGCAACTCTCGGTGATATTGGCTAGGGGATTGAAGTAGCAGGAGGCCGACAGAGTGGGTAAGAAGCATGACTTGCAGAAATGGAAAATGGCAACACCATAGGCTTGAGCATGCCTCAATAAGGATAAAAGTCTGCTACACTGAAAACTGGACTTCTAACATTAAATGTGTTTGCAACGCCATAACTAGGGAGTAAATCAATTTGGTATGCATTTTGCTAATATGTTAAGGCATTGAACGGGCTTTGGCTTCGGCTTTCGGATGAAGCTTAACATACTTTGCTTGATGAAATAGTTCCTTTTAAAGATGAAACCAAATTTTATCACTTTTTCTTCAAGAAATAGTTACTCTCATTGAAGAAGATTCAACCTCTAGTTCTCTTTCCTCTTTAACGAAAAGGTCATCATTTATCATTGAATCCTCTAGTGCTCCCTTAAGCTTGTCTCATCAGCTAATTTTTTTAAAGCAGATGTTGCAGGTATTAAACAAATCCAATGCTAAAACAAATGACAGCAGATTCACTTAAGTCTTCATAAGTTATTTCTTCCTCTACCAAATCGTCTTCTAAATTGATAGATATGTTGTCACTTGCTGCACAAATCTTCTACAAAAGCAATAACCTTTCAATTTGTACAACAGGAGGCAATATGCCCAAAAGCTTCAACATTTGAAACATTTTTTTCTAGCATTAGATGTACTTAGCTTAGTTGCTTCTGTTATTGGTAGATTTTGAGACTGGAGCTATGATAGTAGGTGAGAAATCAGTTGTTGACTAGCTCCTGAAGTAGAAACTTTGGCCATAGCTTGATGACTGAACAAAGTTCTTCTCAGTCCCTTCTGAGATTTTCTCTTTGTTTTTATTTTGACACCAAGTCATCAACTACAGTTTTTTTTAAACCTTGGAAGCTCCGACAAATCCATGCTGTGATTTTAATCATTTTATTTCTCAAATTCTTCATACTTTTGTATAGTTTTATAAGTTTTTAACTAAATTTTTTGGTTTGTTTTGAGGCTTACACCTCAATCCGCCTCTAAGCTTACGCATCAACTCACAAAGGAAAAATGCCTTAATACCCATTTCTGCCTTTTTAATTAAAAATTGGTTGAGTAAAAATAATTAAAGTCTATTATTGGAATCAATGTTGAATGAGCAGCACTGCTCCTAGTCAAGGAATGGAGCCAGTGATATATCATCCTACCTCTTCAGCATCCCAACGTATTAAGAACTCACTTGTTATGGGTAAAGGTCTAAAATCTCAGCAAGAATATTAGATCTATCTTTTAACAAATGACCTAATAAAGCAGCTTGGTAGAAGTGTTCTCAGAATCAATTGGAACATAGATTCCCAACATGAAGATACTCAACTATAACAAATACTATCAATACTTTAAAAGAAAACTGTTTATCATCCAACAGGTACAAGGACACCAAAGTAGAAAAGATAGAAAATATATCATCTTAGATAGACTCAGCACTATTTGCGGAGCTGAAAAGAAGAGTGGAGCAATTAGCTGTTTCTATTTATGTTAACTTAACACAACAAAACAATTTTGAAGGTTGAAGAAAAACAACGAGCAGAAAAGGAAGAGATCACTTTTTTAGAGAGTATATCTGTTATCCATTCCTGAATATATTTTCCAATCACTTCAAAGCATCAGAGCCAAAAATACTTCAGGAAAAAAAATGGCTAAGGTGTAAAATTTGATTCAAGGCCTGACGACCAGACTTTGCTCCCATCAAAGAGGCAAATAAGTACTTCAGTTTATTCAGACAGCTGTCATAAATGTCACGACTTAACCATAAATTCCTCTTTTTGATCTCTTTCTTCATGTGCAACAGTGTAAATATTTTTAAGATTTTTACTGTACTCTTTTCCAAATATTTAACATATCATGGTCAACTGAGGCACTATATCATCATAACAAAATTCTCTATAGTAGTATTAGATTATTCAATAAGTTCATATTGAACACTATTATTATCAGTATCAAGGAAGTGAAGTGCAAGTCCATGTATGAAACTAATAAAACTGAGTTCCAAAGGAATTCGAGGTTCCATTTCTTTAGCCCAGCTTGAGAAGCATCAAATGAGAATCCTCTTCTTTCGAGACAATTTCCTTTCCTCTGTCCCAATTTATTTTATGGATTTAATAACAGACAAGTTATCTAGTACTAGAATATAGAGCTTTAGCCTTGCTTTTCTTTATCTAATAACTAAGATATAGAGCTTTAGTCTTTCACCAACTGATTGGCTGAAGTAAAGAGAGGTGGCTATACACAATCATTCTTTATCTCTACTCCCCTTTTATTCTCATTATTTCTCGAAATCAATGTTCTCCAGGGCTATATGTTAAATGATGAAGAACAACCCAAGCAGCTGGCAGATGACATGTCCATACAGTCATGAACACAAGTGATATCAGCATCCAACAAAGAGGGAAACATCTAAAAGCAAAGGAATCTAGAAGCTCTGCATTACCAGCATTCTGTTATAGCACATGGCTTTGCCACCGTTTCTTTTTTTTTTGTAACACATTCTTTTGTTTTTACACAGCAATGTAATTCTATATATGTTGTATATAGCATTGTAAAACTCTTCATAATGATTAGCAAGTAAAAACACAGAAATTGTTCTGTCAACATCTTTCTATTTGTTTCTTCTTATTTTGTTATATGGTATCAGAGCCAACAATGGCTGAATCAAATGTTGAAGTCTCGAATACTTCCCCAAATGTAAATCAGAATCCAAACACCAATCATAATACTGAATCCAATTCAAAAACTCATGATCCAACACACTCAAGCAGTCCTTATTTCATTGACAGCAATGATGGTACAGGAGTTGTATTGGTTACACACATGTTGGAAGCAAACAACTATCACTCTTGGCCAGATCCATGAAACAAGCTCTTAGAATCAAGAACAAATTGGGATTCATAGATGGAAGTCTCTATGAACCGAAAGATCCAAACGATCCTCTGATGGAACACTAGCTTAGATGCAATGATATTGTGATTACCTGGCTGCAAAACACCATGGCAGTGGACATCAAATGCAGTACTTTGTATGCTGAGACAGCACGTTAGTTATGGCTGGAACTGGAGCTGGAGCAATGGTTTGCACAACAAAATGCACCCAGGATCTATGAAATCAAGCAGGACATCGTGATACTGGTTCAGAATCAGGACAATTTAAGTGTCTACTTTTCTAAGTTCAAAACTCTTTTAGATGAGTTATTGAACTATGAATCTATCCCCAATTGTACCTGTGGAGGTTTGAAGTTGTGGTCCAAAATCAACAGCGAGATTGGGTGATGAAGTTTTTAATGGGATTAAATGAATCATACAAAGATCTTAAGGCCAAAGTTCTGTTGATGAAACCTTTTCCTAGCTTAAATGAAGTTTATGCAACCATACAACAAGAGGAGAAGAGGCGACAGATATCTATAGAAAGTTCTCTCAGTGAGACCTTATCCTTACTTACTAAAGGAAACTTGAAAGAAAGTGGGAAGCTGAATACTTCATTACAGAAGAAGGATAATTACTTCTGTACCTATTGTAAAATTGCAGGGCACTCCCTTGAGAGGTGCTTCAAGGCCAACCCCAATAGACCTATTTGTTCTCATTGTCATATGACAAGTCACAAGGTAGACAAGTGCTTCGAATTGAATGGATATCCATCAGGTCACAAGCACGAAGGAAAGAACAAGTATAGATCATCAGCAAACCAAGCATCCGCCCTTATACCTCTAAATCAGGAACAACAAAATAATAAAGGTCAGGTGTCTTTAACTCAAGAGCAGTACACTCAAACTCATGGCAATTCTCAAACCATCAAGTAGTCAATCCTTCATTCCTTCAGCAAATCAAGTCCAAAGCATTGTTACTTCAACCTCGGACAATGCAATTCCAAAGCTCTCTGGTATACCTTATTGTTTGACACCACTAAAACTAAATCCACAAATAATTGCTACATTCCATGGATTTTGGATACGGGTGCAACAAATCATATGATATGTTCACCGTCATATTTTTCTCGTGTCAAATCGCAGGCTACCTACTCTGTAGCTTTGCCAAATGGGAACACTGTGCCTGTAACTCAGATTGGCACAGTCAAAATCACAAAATCCTTGGTTCTTCAGGATGTGCTTTGCGTCCCTTCTTTCTCTTTCAATTTAATATATGTTGGAAAACTTGCTAGGAATTGCATTGTTGTGTTGTTTTCCTTTCTAATTGCTGCTACATACAGGACCTTTTGACTTGGACAACAATTGGAATGGGTGAATTGAAGTCTGACCTCTATCATAACCTGCAAACAAAGGTCTCTCCTACAGCTCTTCAGCAAACACTAACTCATTTGACTACAACTCCTTCCATTTCAGCCTCCGTGATCAAACCATCTGAAGTTTTTGATATCTAGCACTATAGATTGGGAAATCCATCATATTATGTTCTCTCTTTCATAGAAGTTGTTCCTAAGATGGCTGATTCCAAGCCATGTCATGTGTGTCCTTTAGCTAAAATGCACAAGCCCCCTTTCCCTGTTGGTCAACACAAATCAAGAAAATGTTTTGATTTAATACATATTGACCTTTGGGGATCTTGTAATGAAATTAGTTGTGATGGATCTCCTTATTTCCTAACAATAGTGGATGATTTCAGCATATGTACCTGGGTGTACATGCTGAAATTAAAATCCGATGCTTCAAATATGTTACAAAGCTTTTGTGCCATGATAGAAACACAATTTGAAACTAAGATTAAAATTGTTTGAACCGATAATGGGGGAGAATTTGACATGAAACAATTTTACTTTGAAAAGGGGATAATACCTTAGAAAACATGTGTTGAAACCCCTCAACAAAATGCAATAGTTGAGAGAAAACATCAACACATTTTGAATGTTACAAGGCTCTAAGGTTCCAAAGTGGCATTTCACTAAAATATGGGAATGATTGTGTCTTGACTGCTGTGTATCTCATTAATAGAACCCATTCAACCCTTCTAAATCACAAAAGTTCATTTGAGCTTTTGTTCCAAAAAAGGCCAACATATTCACACCTAAAGGTGTTTGGTTGTCTTGCTTTAGCTACAACCCTCACACAAGACAGACATGAATTTGATTCTAGAGCTAGGAGATGTATCTTTTTAGGATATCCTTTTGGAATTAAAGGATACAAACTTCTTGACCTAGAAACCAAGAAAGTTTTCTTATCCAGAAATGTAATTTTTCATGAAACCTTGTTTCCTTTCAAAGAAGCTGCAAAAATTAATGATATACCAAGTCCCACTGATTTATGCTTCCCTCAAAATCCTCTTGTCTCTATTCCAAACAATTGCACATCTCTAGAATCCACAAAAACTAATAACCAGCCTTCACCTGTTTCTAATCCTATAAAAGACATTGAAGACACTGATCCAACAGATCCTCAAACTGAACAAATCATACAACAAACAGATTTACATACCATAGACATAGAGACAGATCAAAATGCTCCTCACCAAGAAAATCCACCAGAATCAGGAGAGCACCATTGCGTCTGCAGTAATTTATATGTCTACAGGCCACTTTATTCATTCCATTACAAAACTTGGACAAGGCAGAGGGCTCAATTCATTCAGGTAATCCTTATCCTCTTAGTGCTAGCATGTCATATGATAAGTTGTCAATTCCTCATAAGGCCTTTGTCACTTCCATAACTTCATAAACTGAACCTAAGAATTATCAAGAAGCGGTCAACTATCCTGGTTGGTGTGAGGCCATGAGATCTGAGATTAAGGCACTTGAATTAAATGATACATGGCTAATTGTTGACTTGCCACCTGATAAAGAGGCAATAGGGTGTAAATGGGTATATAAGATCAAGTTTAATGCTGATGGAAGTATTGAAAGGTACAAAGCTAGGCTGGTTGCAAAAGGGTACACGCTTTGCCACCATTTCTGTTTTTTTGTAACAAATTCTTTTGTTTTTACACAGCATTGTAATTCTATATAAGTTGTATATAGCATTGTAAAACTCTATTATACGATTAGCAAGTAAATACACAGAAATTGTTCTGCCAGCATCTTTCTATTTGTTTCTCTCTGTAGCACGGACACTTCAATTAGGGTAGTGTGTCCGTGTCCGACACGTGTCGGACACGAGTCGACACCGACACTTCTCGGACACTCTACCGTAATTATTTTTCTTTTTATATTAGAAATATTATATATTGTTAATTCAAAGTCATTAGTAAATAACAAATAGTTACTCNTTGTATATAGCATTGTAAAACTCTTCATAACGATTAGCAAGTAAATACACAGAAATTGTTCTGCCAGCATCTTTCTATTTGTTTCTTCTTGTTTTGTTATATTATGAAAAAATTAAATAAAATCTTATCCCTTCAAGAACTAAGCATGCACTAAATCAAACTTTTTCCAACTGAAATTACATTTTCACCATCAGATTACCCAGAATGTTCCGCAAACATGCCACTCACACCCTCCATTTATAAATATTTTCGGCAGGTATCAGCATATCCAAACCACAATCTTCACTATGCACCATTATTAATTTCTTCAAATATATTCGAGGATTCTATGTCAAAATGAAAATCTAAACATAGCGTAGCACAATTATCAACATTGAGAATTCATCAAATTGGTTGGCACCATGCTAATACCAAACAGATAGCTGTAAGAACCGAACATAGAAATTAAGGGTTTAAGGAAAGATTTAATTTTAGTAATCCTTACTTGTATTACATCTTCAGCGCGGTCATTGCATCTGTGGGGTTTTGGTTGCCGGTGATCTCCCTCAGGCATACCCCATGGACTCTCCCTTCTGGGTACTGTCCTTTCGCTCATTTTCTCTCTTTCTTCTTCTTCAACTCTGGTTGTGGGTTCGAAATCGGATTTGAGAAGACAATGGGGAGAATGAGATGCATATATTTCAATTAATTTCAGAAATGGTGAGTAAAGTTTGTTCTAACTCTCAAGTTGATCCTAAAAGTTATTTTTAAACCATTTAATCGCTAAAATTAATTGACCTTACTCAAATGATCACACTTGAGAGATTTACGTAAGATCAATGTTTTGAAAATCAGATCGAATATCGATTCCAAAAAGATAAATGATCACTCAATCGAAGTCGAAGCGGAGTTGAACCGATCTACAAAAATATTTTAAATATACATTAAAAAAATTCCAAATCTAATTAGTCAATGATATCAATTCAACCATGCCATTAGCAAATACACTTATTTCTCATTCATTATCATGAATAGATAAGTATTCTTTATTTAGTAATAATTTAGTGCAACACAAAAAACAAATAATCTATTTACAATTCACAATATATAGAAGAGTAATTATATTCACACCTCAATTTTGTGTATCATATTTTAGTTGCACTTAAAATTCTTAGTCTTTGCTCATTATAGCAGTTATATCTTTAACAATTTTTCATGTCGTTATTTTCCTCAAGTTTTTCATTACTTAACATATTTGTATTTGATAACAGTTTTATATCTGAAAATTCATTGAAATGGCGAAAAAAAACCTTATTTTTCATCATATTTTTAAAAGATAAATAAAAAAAAAAAGTGCAAAAAAAAGATCTTTTCCCGAATTTCAAAGTATAATAAGAAAATATTTTGTTGTAAATCATCATCGAGGATGAGACGTATAATTAATGAAAGATTGAAAATAAAAGTTTGACGAAAAAAGTTATGAAAATAATTGTTATAATGAGTAAAGATTGATGATCTTAGTTGCAACTAAAATCTGGTGTATCAAATAAAAATTGTGGTGATAATATAACCACCATATTCAAAAAGTAAGGCTCGAGGAAAAAATTTTGAATACCAATTTTATCCTTAGCATGTTTGAGCATCATTTTTTTCCCCAAAATGCATTTTGGAATAATATTTTGATGGAAAATATGTGGTTAAAAAATAAGAAAATTTTTTAGGTTTACGTATAATATTATTTTATTAAAGAATATGCAGTTGAAAATAAGAAAAAGAAAAATACATTTTAAAAATAATGGAAATCAAACAAGGGCATATTTAGTAAAAAAAATTATCCTTAACATATCTATTTATTTTATTTGATATTTTTGACATTTTTCCAAGCATTCATTTGTTATATTATTTTAGTTATGCATATTTTACTTTAGTTAAATTATTTGTTTTAATTGCTCCGATGACCTCATTCAATGGTTTTAATTATTTGTTTTTAACTCTGCACGTTTTGTTTTGGTTCAAATACAAAAGAAATTCAAGGAATTCATTTTTAATGATTTTTTATAATTTATTTTAATGACTTCATTTCATATACTTACTTTCGAATCCAACCATGTTTTCTCTTCCTCTCACTATCTTTTATTTTCAAAAAATTGTTTTCACAAAATAAAGCAAGGTAACTGTCATGAGAATGGTATGTTTCTATTTCTTAATTTGTCAAGGGAATAAAACTTAGAACTAACATTTGATTTTTAAGTTCTTAGCAATTATTTTTTATCATCATCCTTTTGACTATCACGGGATTATTAGAAGAGAGGTGCGTGTTTTCAATGATACAAAATCTAATCAGATCGAATCAAATATGTTTACTTGGATTTTAGGAAAACCAAAGCATTAATAGATAAAAGGTGTCACTACTTTTGACAAATTAAATGAGATATAACTTTTTATATTTTACGATTTTGGATATATTCAATGAATATAAATTATGCATCGATTTTTGTGTTCTAATGTTCACATGTGTGTATACTTTACTTTTTAAATTTAATTTGATATATTTATATTCAAACAGATCAGATAAAAGAAAAAAAATTATGTCAAAGTAAAAATTTTATAATATATTTTGAAAGTTGTCATTAACAATATGGTAGAAAGGGTAAAAATTCAACTTTAGAGATTTAAGTAAGCAAGTTGTTTGTAGAAGTGGTACGATTTAGTAACTTTTTGACATGCTTGCTTATTGTCAATTCAATTCAATCTTTAATAATTTGATATTTTTATTTCTTCATCCTCAAGGTATGTTCTTTTTTGTGATTTCATTTTGTATTTGATTCTCCTTTTACATCTTTTTGTGTGGAATCTAAAAATCACGATTTCAAATTCTCATTGAGCAAATTACGTACTTTTTAAATTTCTTTTCTTTTCTTCTTTTCTACTTGTCAAAGAAAATTCATTTCTCTTTTTGTATTTGAATTTTTGAATTATTATGCCTCAAAATTATTACTGTTCTCCAAATTTTTTATTTATGTCCATATTAAGTCGAAATTCTTTTCTTGATAGGTTTTTTTAGGTATGTAAGAATTTGTATTTGCATGATTGCATCTATTAAAGGATTTTGTTCAATAAATTTTGTTTTTTAACACACAATTTGATTCTTCGTTCAGGATTTGATATATATATACGGATTTGATCTCCTAAGTACGGTGCTTAGTTTTATGCTAAGCACTAATGTAGTGTACCACCTAAGCACGGTGCTTAGCATAAAACTAAGCACGGTGTTTACTGCTTAGGAGATCATTACTCATATATATATATATATAAAATAGCTCCTAAGTGGGTTGTGAAAGTTTTGAAATTTTACAATGTATAGAGCTTGAAATTACACTAATAATGGAATTCATCTCCCCTCACTTGTCAACTTATTCATCAAAAAGCATTTTTTGATAATCAGAGAATTGTTGACGAGTTCCTCCATACTAGGTTTCTGAATCAAATTCTGGACTTATTTTCTTTAAAGAGCCCCTCCTTAGTCAACACGAATTAGACTCAATGGTTGAAAGAAACATAAAGTATTATAGGAATAATAACAACAAAGGATGTATTCTCGAGAAGAAGCCGAATATCCAACCATCCCCAGTCATGACAAGCATCCCATTCCCACCAGTAGAATTCTCAAACTTCGTTCAATAAACATGATGCCTTGGATACCAATTGCTATGTTATACAAATAAATAAAATGCTGGCATAGAAACACCTCACATGGCAGAACAAAGCGTCATATTGGAAAGTTTGTCTCGCTAAATAAGCAATTCACAAATTTGCGTGTTTCGGGACACACAAACAGGAGAACAGGCCACTAGGTTACTTGGTTGTCGACATTATCAATTATATTCTATCAATTTTATAAGAACATGCATCATATTCTAGTCGCAATTCCATTGCATCCGATGTAATTATTTTTTGCTCCTTATTTGGTTGTGTTGTCATATAGGAATGTTGGATTCATTATTAGCGTGAACAAGTGACAAGTGTCGTAAATTGTTGGTTAGTTATATATTGATAAAAACACGAAATCCCCTATATTAAAATAAAATGTTTTATAGGGAAAAGTTTTCATAAAAATTGTTTTACTGAGAATTGTAATTAATTGTGTTTGATTGGTATAATTTTCTATGGAAAATGTTGAAAGTTTGGAGTCCGTTTGGCCTCATTTTTTATGAAAATTGTCCATTAAAATGATAATGTTTTCTACTATTAAGTCTAAAATTTGTTCCAATTGTCAAAAATAAAAAAATAAAAAAAATTGAAAAAAAAAATAATCATACCGAATACCATTCGTATGGCTTTGTTTTGCATGAAAATTATCAATAAAAGTGCAAATTTTTTTACCATTGTGTCTAGAATTTCTTCCAATTGCAAAATAAAAAAAAAAATTGGAAAATATTTTCCCGCCAAAACATCAAAAATTTATTTTCCACAAAAAGGTGGAAATTTTATTTGTGAAAGTTTGTGATTGTGCATCGTAATTTGCCAGAGTACAGAGAGATTTTTTCAACAACTCACCCCTCACTAGACCTTCATCCCTTTATATGGGCTATTGAACTCGACCTTACCATTCTAACCACGTCAAGCTGCATTGCCCAACCTAAATCTATTTGCCACCATCCATTTTGTAAAGATTTGATTGGTTGGAGAGCTCCATGGCTAAGAGTTATCATGATATCAAGGTTCTAGGCTTGCAACTTACGCTATCATTACTTTTATTTGATTGGTTGTCATTGGTATCATCTAGTAGGAACGCATTTTCATTAATGTTATGATAATGTTTTCAAATGATATCTTCAATGGTCAAACATGTGTTGATAATGTCTTCAGTCGATTTGAACCGTTTAGCTTCTATGATAAAA
>CAIGRF010151282.1:14740-27349 GCA_903798235.1 Fraxinus ornus
TTGGGATAGTCCACCAAATAGAAGGCCTAACAAAGATCGTGTTATGGGCCAACTAGCAATTACAAGTGAGTTGTGTTGGGCTTCACTAACACATTGAAGGTTGAACACCAGTAGCGTCGTGGGCAGACGAGACTTTTTATGCAATTCGTGCTTGATCTGGTAGTCAGGCACACAACCTACATAAACCTTTTTTATGTGTAAAACCAATTAAAAAAGTATAGGGTACAATAAGGTCTACCCTGAAATTTTGGGTGTCATGTGTGACATTCTAAAATAGTGCCCCTTCATGTAATTAAAAAATATATTAAGAAAAAAATATTTCAATAATATTATTTCCTTGTAAAAATATAATATTTAAATATTAATTTTTTTTACATGTTGTGAATAAGAAAAGTAAAAATAAAGCTCTAAAGTACCTCCCGAACTTCATCAAAATTTCATATGTCATCAACAAAGAACCATCCAAAACTACTAACCTCTTCGTACAATTCTATATGCGCAAACCTTGATATCAAAAGCAACAATTACTACGTGTAAAACTTGAAATGCAACAAATCATGTAAAAGTATTTCTTCTTGTATTTCTAGAAACAAACTCACTAATTAAACTTTCTCAATCAATATATTCTAGCAAATCTTGTTCAATAGAGATATTAAATATGTGTACTACCAATCAAACGAAAATGTAGAAGAATTAGGAATAAGAATTATAATAATATTAAATAAGAGTCATTATCTATCTGTTTGTTTTATAACAGATCACATATGACTCATTCAAAAGGAGAAACTCAAAGGGGAAAATTGAATGTGGATTACTTATCAGTTATTGCCCAACAAAAACTTATCCTTGTAGAACAAAGAAATATGAAATGGCAATTAACAAGTGAACAATTAGCACTAATAAAATGGCGATCTTACGATATAGTTTGTACTATTGCAAAGTAAGTAACAAAGATGGTAGAGTTTTTTCTCTTTTCTATTTTGACTATTCTTTGTAGGTTAAAGGGTGGGAGAAAGAAAAATAATGAAAAGGAATATGGGGTTGCTTTTCACCCTTCACTTTATTCATTTGAAATTTGGGTGGCCTGTTGTTTTGTAACTTTGTTGGGTAGGTAATCAGTTAATGAAGCTAATTTATCATTGGTGATTGAGTTGGTAAAATAGTTAGTTTAAAATATTTTTTTTCCCGAAAGTAAAATAGCTTAAAATTAGAATTTTGTTTTTCAATAATATGTTAAATTTAAAAAATATTAACGTAATATAAATTTTTTTTACTCTATTTTCATAAATATTGTGCCACTTAACTTAATATAATAATAAAATTTTAAAATTAATAAAACATTTTTTTGTGCTTCTATAATGATGAGGCCCTAGTCGATCGATTAGCTTGCGCATTCTCAGGCCACCTATGGGGTATGTTAATCTATCGAGCAAATCGAGGTGAGCCATCGTAAAGTGTTCGACATCTCTTTTAGTCTGTTTGCGCATTGATCAAAGAGAGACGCTACTTGTACATCAAGGTTAAAGCTCCCTCACAATGGAGGGGGCCCGCTTTTTTTTTTTTTTTGTTTTTGAAAGCGCCCTCCATCCTATTGTGACGGGACAAGTAGACCAATTTTTGATTAAAATATGAATAAGAGGTACACTTTAGCTACTCTTAGAATCAGCTTGACAAATGATTTGACATATGAAAATTCAACCTATTTGTAAAAAGAGTAGTGCTACATGTACCAAATCATTTACCAAATGCTTTACTTAACGTCAAGTGGCAGTCCCCCATTGGGGAGCCGCCTGGGTCCACAGACACCTCTCCAATAGGGGGTCGTCACTTGACGATTAGGTAAAACTTTAGGTAAAAAATTATGTACGTAAAGATTTTTCCAAAAATAAAATTAGTTTGTGTGCAATATTTATTTTATTAAACAATGAATAATTGAAAAAAAAAAAAAAAAGTGAAAAAATGCATTTTGAAATAATGGGATCAAACAAGATGTAAAATTGATATAATAAAGTAATTGTAGCATTTTGTTCGTTTTAAACAAATAACTTCTTTCTTTGTAGTCTTAGCTTTACTGTCCTAGTCACCGCTTCCATCTCGTCTTTAAATTATCACTAAGTTTTTCGACTTGGCCACATTGCCTCACAAATCACAATGATTGGAATCAAGAATCCTCATCTTGAATAGTAAATGGGATCGGGATGGGCAACTTCACTCCGTGCATCCTTTGATTGTGAGCCGCGCCTAGAGTGAGGCGCTAATGAACATTGTCCTAATCTGAATTCTCCGAATATTGGAGCAGTCTTGATTTATATTGTGTTATATTTGTATATTTCTGAATTTTAGCTCTCGTTTGTCCTCCATTATTTGATATTATAATTTTTTGAATAGTTTTTTTGGAGAATGTGTGATTGAAAAAGAAGATATTATTTTTTTATATATGTGTAATATTATCTTATTGGAGAAAATGTGTAGTTTAAAAAAAATAAACGGAAATTTAATCATATTTGAGGGGAAAAAAAAATATTTAAACGAGATGGTAAATGGAGATTCTTTAATCCTGGTCCCAGACAGCCCCATCCTGTTTTACAAGACCGAGTTTCGGCTTTTGGTGTGAAGTAGCCGAGTTTTTGGACTGAAATCGTAAAGGCTTTTTGACGCAAGAAAAAAGATGAGGCTCAAAGCGTAAATGGGAACATATATTGGGGATGGAAAGTGCAATTTACCGTAAAATAAAACCTGCGATTAAAATGAGGCTATAACACTGAAACAAAACCCAGATGCAAAATCTCAGAAGAAACCCTAAACTAGCCAAGAGTAAAAATTATCGTAAGAACTAAATATTCAAATCAAAGAGTGAAAAGTCATGGCAGAATCACAGGAAAAGTTAGTAGAAGTATCGCTGAAAGATCAAGGCAATCAGTTCTTCAAATCAGGGAATTATCTGAAAGCTGCTGCTCTTTATACTCAGGCCATTAAACAAGACCCCTCCAATCCCACTCTTTACAGGTTTAAATACACACCTTTTTATATATATATATAATACTTCACGTTGTTCTTTTGTTTTGTTGATTGTGGCTACTAGATTCTGACTAAAGGTTGGATCTTGTTGCTTCAAGGTTGAATGTTTTGTTCAATAATGGAATTTTGGATTCCAGATTATATTCACCGTTTATTCATTTAGTATACAATTATTTCTTCTGTTTGTGTTGATAATGGTTCTAATGTCTACTTCGGGATTGAATTTGTACTTTGTAAACTTCAAGAGTTCATTTTATTGCTTGAAGATCCATTTTCTCCGTTTAATTTTGAAAAAAATTACTTGGCAAAAGAAGTTTTTTCTCTATTTATCTCGGCATTGTACTTTTGCTGAAGTTTATAGTAGTTTTACCATTGCTCTACTGGAACGACTGTAATTAAGGGGTCGGTACAGTGAGAATGCTCAAGGTGCGCAAGTAGGTTTATCTTAAATGGATTTAGGATTTCACTCTGATTCATTTAATAAATTGTGTATATAAATCTTTGCTTATCACACTAATCATAGAGCTCATGATGGTGCTTGAAAAGAGGAAAGTTATATTAACTTTAAGAAATTAACACGTAGCTGCAAGTATGGATATGATGCTAGAAAATGAGTCCAAGGATAGTTAAAGTGGTGTAATGAAAACATGATAGACGAGAGGAGGAAAAATAATGGATGATTGAAATGATATGCAAAGTGGTTTAATGAAAATCAGCTGGTTTAGATCTGTTTTGGAAGGAGTATGATGTCTATATCTATTTTAGATGTTGGAAACCTGTCAAAGTAAATGCAGTAAACTGCATATAACACAAGTCTGCCATCGTCTCTTTTTCAGAGAACTAGTTAAAGAAAAATAATAATGCATAAAAGCCCATTTTAATTGAAGGACTTGATTTTTAAAATCATGTTTGTCTGAAAAATATCTGAATGAGACTATGATATTGTTTATCACCTCGCCAATATTGATTGACAATATCCTCGACAACTGGAAAGACTATTGCATAATCTGAAAAATCATTGGATAAAACTCAATCTGCACCATGTTATTGCTTCCACTTCTTTTGTTTCTTTAGTCAATATCCTCTGTGTTTTTGTGAGTGTTGTCTGCGGACACCAGTTTTCATTTTCTTCCAACCCTTTTGATTTAATTTTTCAAACATCAAAATATTGATTGCAAATTGGTAGTTAAGCTGGAGAACTTGCAACTTCGAATTATGTTCGCTAATTTTTTTACATTTAATCCATTGTGTGGGAATTTGACACTGAATTATTTATTTCCTTCTGCCATTTTGTTCTATACCAGCAATCGTGCAGCAGCATTTCTGCATTTGGTTAAACTGAACAAAGCGCTTACTGATGCAGAGACAACAGTCAGTTTGAAACCTGACTGGGAAAAGGTATTTTCGCTCGATTGTAAAATGTTTCTCGAACTCTGGACTTCTCCTTATGGAATGCCCCTAACTGCTGCTGCAGGGCTATTTTAGGAAAGGATGTGTCTTAGAAGCCATGGAAAGATATGACGATGTATGTATATGTTATTCGTCAACATATGTCAAAGAATTCTAGGCAAAACATGCCAGAAATACTGAATTCTAGTTTGATGATGTAGGCCTTAGCTGCTTTCCAGATAGCCTTGAAGTACAATCCACAAAGTTCGGAGGTATCAAAAAAAATCAAGATGCTTCTGCAATTGTCAAAAGATAAAAAGCGAGCTCAAGAAGTGGAAAATATGAGATTGAATGTTGATATGGCAAAACATTTGGATACAATGAAATTTGAATTGGTGAGTGAGAGAAGACATAATCTGTCCCTTATATGACTGCTTTATGTTATTTTTTATACTCAGCTCTTATTTGATGTTTGTTGATGATTTAGCCCCTGTTGAAACCCATTTTGAATAGAAAAGAATTTTTGGAATAGTGATTGATGTAAGAATGTGTAGTGGAAAAGTGATGAATTTTTTTTTGATCTGTGTGTAATATTATTTTATTAGGAGAATGTGTGGTTGAAATGAAAAATGAGAATGATAAAGAGAAAAATAAATTAATGGGTGTCAAACGGGGGCTTATATTGTTAACTATCTTATCTAACAACTTAAGCTGTTAGATAGGAGACACTATTTTATTTAAATCAAGTCTTCAACCTGCCCCTTCTTGTGGAGGTAGGATTCGTTTTCTATCAAAGGCTTGACAGGTGCACAATTTTCATATAGATTGGCGGTGAGACATGAAATGTACATCTTACGTTTACTTTGATACCATGTACCATGCTAACCATCTCATCTAACATCTTAAGCTCATGAATATATTTAAATTGAGTCTTCAATATATTTAACATTTAGGTCTTTCCCTACTCACAACATTCTGTCGATAATATCAACTGAATGATTTATTTATTTATTTTTTTATGCAGTCTGAGAAGTATGGAGGAGAAGAGTGTTGGAAAGAGATCTTCTCTTTCCTTGTAGAAACTATGGAGACAGCTGTAAAATCATGGCATGAAACTTCTAAAGTAGACCCTAGAGTTCATTTTCTCCTCAACAAGGAAAAAACAGACACAGAGAAATATCCTCCTGCCGTTAATATTGATAAGGTACTAAACTTTTTGTGATAGTTTTGTTAATTTTTCGTCAATGTTTTACGTAGGATTATCTGAAACATTTATCTTGTTCATATGGTCGTCTGAATCAGTAAAAAATAAATTGTTCCCTTTTTTTAATATATATATATGTCCATTTTAGCATATATGAATACATAAATTAACTCTATAATTTCCTCAATTATGCCAGGCATTTGAATCGCCCCATACTCACGGCAGTTGTGTCTCATTCCTTAGACAGTATGCTCAAGATTCTTTATCTCAAGCTGCTTGTTTAGTGGCACCGAAAAGTATAATATCCTACCCGCAGGTAATGTTTCACTTCCATTTAGTGCTTCATATTCATTTGTTCCATTTTGAAATTCAGCATTTTTGAGTCAAGAATTTGAATTTTTATAAAACTGTGGTGAACCGCTTTCATCCCCAACTCTTTACATTTGCCTTCCTCTTCTTTTAACCAATCACACGTATCCTTATGATAAAATAAACGCACGAATGACTATTGCCATTGTCATTTGTAGACAAAGGTTTTGGGAGGGGTATTAATTTTGACTGACAGCATTCTCTTCAGCGAACAGTTCTTCCTTTCTGTCCTATTGCACAAATCACTAAGAACCTTCATTTGTCGTTATATAGTTTGCTTTCCTTCAAGATATATTTTACCTTCAAAACTGAAGTACGGTTTCGACCTTAACTGAACTATTCTCTAATAATGTCTATAAATGCAGGTATGGAAAGGTCAAGGATCAAGGAAATGGAAGCATGGGCAGCATGATGGTTTCTTTATCCAATTTGAATCACCTTCATTACGGAAATTGTGGTTCATCCCCAGTTCTACCGAAAAGGGGCAAATCTTGTGCAGGTCTCTCTCTCTCTCTCTCACACACCTACCCCCACACAAAAATAAAAAAACACATTTGTGAAAGGTACAAGCAACGAACAGAAATTGAATAACTATCAAAGACGATGAAATTATTCGAGTATGGAAATAGCATTACTAGCCAGTTTTCCTCCGTACTAAATTAAGAAAGTAGAACGTTTTTTCCATTGTTATTAAAGGCCTGAAAGTTCCTCTTTTCTCTTTAGGGATCCTGTTGGTTTAGACATCAGTGTGCATGAAATTCTTCCTCTCCTATTCAAGCACGCAGAATAGATGCAAAAAAGTGCTCTCTTTGACTCAGATCAAACTCCAACGGACAGCTAATTGGAGCCAAAGCAAGGAGTTTGTAATTCACAGATACAACGAACATTGTACCCCATGTCATTTTTGTCAAGTTTATATCGAAGCAGATGGATGCGTCCAAGTTCACTTGCTTGTCCTCCTCGGAGTGGGTAAAAGTTTGGATTTCCTTGGGAGTCACTACAATTCTAGGAAGCTTCTTAAACTGTAGAAAGTACAAACTCCAAGTGGGATGTCCTTGTGTGATTTGATTTGGGCTGTTTTTCGAACTAATTTTTTTTGTTTGGGATGAGTTAATGCATGGTGTGGTTTATCATCGTGCTTTCATAATTGAGATCAGCTACTGTAAATTCGCGAAGTTCAGGAGTTTTGGTTTGTTAGATTAAAGGCACCACACAAAAAAAAAAAAAAACACCTAACAATTGAAATTATGCATGTTGGAATGACAAAAAACTATACTTATTCATATAGACCTCTGTTATCTTCAGCTGCACAAGAATATGTCGCGCAATGATAAAAAATACATTGCACAAAATTAAATACTTCCCCTCTAGAATTATGATTCTTCATTATGTTAATTCAACACTAGAAAGCCACACGCTCATAACACATACAACGTCATTGACATATCATACTAAAAATTTTCATCAAACAAACAAGAATTCTGGGAATAAAGCAAAATTGAAATTAAAGCCAAAAAATGGCTTTATACTCAAACTATGAGCTGACTTTATATTCAATATGTTAGCTGATTTGGGGAGTTGTTTTTATTTCACGCCTCCATTTGTTGATCACTAGGAGTTTCTTCCTTGTCCTCGCCATTGTCCTCATTAGACTCCAATTGTGATGGATGCGGAGGCAAAACCTGCACCACTGTCCCTAGAAACTCTTCGATTCTATCTCCCATGCGCGAGTCACAATCTTGTATGATCTGCAAGGATAGGACCAAACAACAGAAAAAAATACAAATAAATTTGCAAGTGAGAAGGGGACGGCTTGCACTTGCAAGCAGACACGAGGCATAATTGTCGAAGATTTTCTCAATCGATATATAGTACAAGACTCTTGCATTGACATTTCCCCACTTCCTATTTGGGATTTGCAAGAGATCCAAATGGAATGTAAACAGCAAAATGAAACTGTATAGCCTCTCAAAGCTCTGCTAAATTCATTTTTATTTCTTGGCATCATAACAAATCTACAGAACTTAGAAGTACTCCCATCAAACCTTTACCACATATTTCCTTTTGATTAAGATAAGTTTTCAGACATAAACCATGCAACATCTGCACTGTGCAGTCTAAAGGGTGTTTAATCAGCATCTTGAGAAT
Source organism: Fraxinus ornus (assembly GCA_903798235.1). NCBI lineage: Eukaryota > Viridiplantae > Streptophyta > Magnoliopsida > Lamiales > Oleaceae > Fraxinus > Fraxinus ornus. The sequence continues at coordinate 22,869 of CAIGRF010151282.1, forward strand.
TCTTCAATCTGAAATGATCGATGATATTCAATGAAGATAAAAACTAACACTAACATTTCAATTATGAATGCACAACATATCCAAGTAAGAGCAAAATAGTAATGGTTTGACAGCAATTACCGGGTCTATCTCAACTGCAGATGAAGGCCTAATGTTGACAATATTAAGCATCTCACCATTAGTGAGGTCATACTTCTTACAATCTTCCACAAACTTATGGATGATTTCTATTGTTTGATTGGATGCAACAGTTTGTTCTAAATAATCATAAACCTGCGCCAAACTAAAACGTATTAGCCCTGAATAAAACCCTCTACTTTACTTGATGGGGAAACATCAATGATGTAAATTAAGAACAAAAAGCTCCAACCTTGAATTCAGATGGTGCCACGGCAGCTATAGCACGTGTAGGATCTTTCCCGGCCCCTCTGGATCTTAAAAGCTCAAGCACTTCACAGTTAGTAAGCACACCAGCATTCGATTGGAGTCTGCAGAATATTCAATGGCAAGAGCCAAACAAATTCAGCAAGTCACTTTGGCATAATAAGACAGTAATCAACAATAAAAGTGCTAAAAAGATTGGAATCTGCATTGTGAGAGATAAATTACATCTTCATTGCCGCGGGCTGGTCGATATAATATCTAAATTTACATAAAAGTAGTTTGAATGGTCACGGGCAATTGGATGTTGGCGTAAATTACCTGCAAATTTTAAGAGTCCTCCATTATACAAGGTACATTCCTCATATCCCATAAAATATACATGGCAAGTAATTATGCAATAATGGTGAAATACACCATAATCTACCAAACAAAAAAGGAAACTGAAAATTTCTGTTTCCCATACATTTTTTTTCCAAAAAGTAAAATTGAGAAAATACAAAATTATATGCACTAAAAATTTATCAATAAGAACTCTAATGATGGTATCACAAACCGTAGATTGTTAACAATGAGAATATGAAACACAGTTAGATCTAATAAGGCTTTGACCATCTCTATGAAAAGATATCATCACTTCCACTTGACAATTCTTGTATCAAAATTGTACAGGCAAAAAGTGGGCCAATGCTAATAGCTCTGGTCTTCAAGTGACACCTTCGACAATATTAAGGGGCGGAGCCAAGAATGTTGTCAAGTGCAGACGGAAAATTTAATCAAGGCCGGACTTTGAGATAAACTCTAGAACAATCATGCTTAACTATCAGCAATCTACAATAACAAACCATGTCAAAAATCTGCACACAAAAATTTCGCATGGACAGCAAAACAATTCTTATCAAACTATTTTAAAAAACCATGTGAAAGATCTAGTGAACTAATTCCTTTACAAAAGCATCGAACTGTTAATTTTAATCCACCCATCAAACTTTTAACATATTTTAATGAATTGGAACATTTTAAAGCAAACAAAAATATATGCCTCAATCACATAAGTTTCCACTCTTAATTTATGATCAATTCTGATCACATTCAGCATATAATCACGTAAGTTACTAAATTAAAGAAATGCAAGTAAAAATTAAAATCATGAGAAAGCCAATCAAGGATGACAGTAATACTTTGTCAAGAGCTGATCAATATTTTAATGTAAAACTTACATAAAATAAATCAAGGTGACATAACAGTCAAGAATCAGAAGTCTTCTGCAAAAACCAAAACAAATGACACATACCATTAACAAGTTTGCCCTAAAATTGACATCACCAAAGAAGGTTATTAGTTTACAATCAAACAACAAGACAATGAAACCAGTGTGAAAAATAAGTAAACCATGCACTGGTAAAATTTCATCATGAGAAGTATGATTATCAACATGCCACAGTGCATAGCAATGTTAAACCATAATAACTTGATTATATTTTCAAAGTCCTTCATTAACCTAGAAAATTTCCTGACCATAGGTGCACTTGTTTGGAAAACATTGTCCTTGAGGAGATAATTATATGTTGATACCATAGCGGAATGGAGATAAACAATAGTTATTAAGCCCAGTAGCCCACTAGAGCTAATGGTAAGCAATCTCTAAAGCATGTTTACTAAGGGGTTGAGATTAAAACATCAAATAATTTACCAAAACAGTGCATTGCAGTAAACATTGTTTCATATGAAGTTTGTACCTTTTTCCCAACTTTTCTGATAAAAAATTCAAATAAATCCCATGAGTTCCCCATCTTTATTTCCAGTTTCAACAATCATAATAAACCCCATCACTTATCAGTTTGCCACAAAAGCACTTCAAATTCAAAATGCAATGAAATAAAAGTTCAGATCAGCTGAATGAAATGTAGAACATCATAATAAAATAAAGGTGCAAGATATCATGCAAATTGGTTTAAAGATCCATATGCTGGAGGCAAGCAAAATGCAGAGACAAAAACATGTATGAGAATGCAAAAATACAATTTCCGAAGCCTTTTCCACTGAAATTTAAGCAGACCTTCAAAACTATAGGTAAGACAAGAAGATAATTGTTTAGGTTCTCCATGGGTAAACGGATGAATTGCTAGTGATTCTGCGGAGATTTTAACCGTGTATGGCTACAAACAAGATCCCACTGTCAAGGAATTGTGATAAATAGTTTGAATATGAAATAATAGGAGTTTAGGTGAAAAATTTTGAAAGGCCCTTTTTGTTTATAGTCAAAATGAAAAGGTCGGTACATAAAATTTTGCATTCAAAAAACATCTTTTTCACTGCAATCTGAATTTTATTCTTATTAGAAATAATATACTTCTTCAACTGTTTCACGGTCTTGTCTTTCTCTACCCCGTATTTCACAGCAACCCATTTCAACTTGTCCATTTCTATTATCTTTTCTAGAGTAGTTAATGATTATGAAATTATGAAATTTTTATTTCAATCAAATGCATTTCTTTTATGAACAACAAATGCCCAAAACAAGAAGGAAATCTATTACAGATTTCGTAAAGTAAGAAAAAAAAAAAAGAAAAGAAATCATTCAATTCATGAGACACAAGTTCTAAGAAATCATTCAGCTCTTATGGTACCTTCTTCTACTGCCAATGGATGATGGAACCCTGACCCTGAGACCTGAGTCCTGGTACCGTACGAAAGTCAAGCAGGCAGAGACTTTGAGAGTGAGAGATAACAGTCGTAGATAGCGGTGGCCACGTCGAGCGATAGAGGGGATGAAAGGTTAGGTTTGGATTTGGGGAATTGGGCTGGGTCATAATAGATTAAAATTATCTCTTGGGTTTCAATGCTTGTTTTGGAAAAGCCAGAAGTACAAGGAACATTAGGAAGCCAGGGACAGAAGACTAACACAAGTGTGTAAACATAGATTATTTCGCTTTATGCCTGTCATATTTCGGTGCAATAACACTTTCAACAGACTAACATACAATGTTTGGAAATTTATTACATAATTACTTATTTCATTAAACATGATTTTCAATGTTAGCTTCTTTATTAACAAACTACATTTCTTAACTTATTAGAAAAGTTACTTTTAAGCACAATAAAACATCAGATATCAGTAGAAGTAAAGGGATTGGAGCAGAGGTTAGCAGCAGTCAAATTTATGTGGAGACAAATTTCTATTTATCTACAAAGAGAGGGAGAAATTACTTATTGAAGGTGCAGACTGAATAAAAGCAGTAAAAAATGCAGCTTTTATAAATTATTACAGCAGCTTAAAAATAAATAGAATAAATAGAAGAAACCCAGTATGAATTATGAAGAACCACAGCCAATACAACTGCACCAAAAAAAGAAGAAGCTAAGAAATCTAGAACCAGAAAAAGAACAAAAATCAGACACTGTACAACAAGAGAAAAGCGAAAAATCAAAGAACCAGTTGAAAGGAATATAAATAAAAATAATAGAAGAGTTTATAACTTGTTGCCGGGTTCCGATCGTCAAGCCGCCAGGTCTGACGCCGGAGAAGATGATCGCGTCTTTTTCAAGTTGTGTCGATTGAGCTTTATTCAATAGAGCCCAAAACCAGCCCAAGTAAACAAAGAATAAGAATTAGCCCAATGGGCTTCAGCCTTGAACTTTTACATTTTTATTTATAAAAATAAATTAAAATTAAACTAGGGAACAGTACATAAGTCATACATATTAAGTTTGGATTAATTTCACAAATGGTTACTGAAGTTACCTGAAAATCTCAAAACGGCCACTGAAGTTTCAAAATTTCAGAAACGGTCACTGAAGTTTGACATTTCTTTCACAAACGGTCACTGAATTTTCAGATTATTTGGGCAAGTTTGAGGTAATTTTTCGGCAACTTCCGACCACCAAAATCGCCGATTTCCGATACCAATGGAAAGCCCACAATATCCTCTTCAATTACCACCAAAAATCTCCCCAAAACTCCAAGTGATTCAGCCGGAATAAACCCACGAAGTCAGCTACCCAAACTGGGCAGATTTTCGGACTTTTTTGGTAGCTGACTTCGTGGGTTTATTCCGGCCGAATCCCTTGGAATTATGGGGAGATTTTTGATGATAATT
>CAIGRF010151300.1:0-29874 GCA_903798235.1 Fraxinus ornus
TCTCAGGCCTCCCATTTGGGCTTCTCACCTTGGGCCCTCAAATCGATTCCTATTACGCCTTCATCTTGGATCCTTTCACTGGACTTCTTACTTTGGATCTTTGATTTTGGGCTGCATTTTGGAGTGTCAACAAATACATTTAAAATAATTCATAATTTCCAATTATGTTTTTTCAACATAGACACGACTAAATCCGTTCTCTAAAAGGCTCCAGCCATTAGGTTGCAGTTCTTGTATAGCTTCTCGTTGAACATGATTATAAAAAATGGTGTACCTTAAAGTCTCTCTCTATAACGTAGAGCTCTTGTTCCGATTGGGATCTCCAGATTTACATTCAAACATCAAATTCAATGAGAAAATTTAAGATGTTTATGATGCAAGTAACATCTGGGATACTAAAAGTCCCTCTTTGGTTTAAAAACGGGAGCAGGTTTAATATAAGAGACCTGTTATGAAAATTCATTAGACTTTTTAAATAGACTGCCGGTCAACCTTGGCAACCGCCCACTTCCAACCCCAAGCATCACACCAACCCACCACCGACCCCAAAATCACACAACTCAAGTTATCAGTATCGGTACGTAGACCAAATAATACCATGCAAGCAAAAGTTCCTATATTCATGGAAATATAGAGCCAAGTCCCTCGAAGCAATAATATCTTAAGATCAGTGCATATCAGGCAATATAAATCCAAATTTAGAGAGAGATGGTAGAGTTTCCACATAAACACAGACAATACCTGCCAAAGTCGGCTGCACGGGTTGTGCTACATGTACATAATAATTTACATAATGGTTTACCAACAGATGATATCTAGCGAGATTTAATTGGTTCAAAATTTCATCAATCAAAAAACTTCTACACGTATATTTTGACACCTCATTATTACGTAAAACATTATGTACAAGAAGCATTTTTCAAACCATAATTTGATAACAAAACAAATTTTACAGATGTATGCGTTATATCCATGCAGGTTCTTAAAAAGTACTATCTTGGTGCAATAATTTATAAATTATAGTCTGACAAAAATTGCATACATAATATCCAATGTGATTAGGTAAAATGGTAATCCCAGAACAATCCAAATCTCTCATTAAAATATGATTAAATACAATATCCTCAACTACTGCTTCAATTTCTAACCATAGAACTTATCATTTGACGTGCTTAAAATATTAAACAGATCAAGGAGTCACAGGGGATTTCCCAAGCGTGATCTCACATAGAAAATCATTATAAAATCACATATATCGACATTCACACGAGGAAAAAGAAGAAGAAAATGAAAAGGCCAAGGGTAAATTTGTACGGAAAAACCAGAAGGTTATTGCGACACTATTATCCAATTATCCTTCACCACAAAATTAGGCATATGATTAGGCAAAGTAATTAAAATTAAAACCGTAAACCCTAACCAAATAGTTACAATAAACATCATCAAACTGTCCTAAAACCAATTATGGAAATGATACATGAGAATACGGGCAGGGGCGAATCCAGGATTTTGTTTCAGCACGGGAGACCGTTGACTGTAGACCGTTTGCAGCAACAAAATATTAAGAACCCAGATTGATGTCCATTTTTTGCAAAAAAAAAAAAAAAAAAAAAAAAGTATTTTTGTAATGGTGATTTGATGAAGAATAGGTGGTTAAAAATAAGGGGAAGTTTTTAATTTGCATGTAATATTATTTTATTGAAAAATATGTAGTTGAAAAGAATAGAGAAAAATGTATTTTGAAAAAGGAAAAAAGAATCAAATAAGGTCTAAAATTTAGATATAACAATTATTTTGTTCAAATAATATATATAATTTTGTTGTACAAATTAGCAATATTCACTAAATGATATTGTGGCCAAGTTTTGTATAATTCAAAGGAAGAACATAAATTCGAATTTTTGGAATTGCATCAAAACCTCCAAAATGTAATATATATTATTGTAGTAAGTTTTGTACCAAATTCAAGGAGTGTCACAGTTGTCAAGACTATGTAAACCAAAGTGGAGTTTCTAGGTTCGAATCCTTGCTATTCCATTAATTTTAGTAAAAATTGCAAAACTAAAAATAACTAAAAATAATTCAGTTGGGAGAGATTCAAAACCAGGATCTCCTATATGAATATGGGCGTTCTAACCACCAAAGCTAGAAGGAATGTTTGAAAACAAAACGAATTATCAGTTATATAAGCTAAATTATTATTCATTGTCAACATAAAAAAAACACTCTTCCCGGCGGATCCAGCACGAGCGGCCGTCGGGGCTCGCCGGGTGCTGGATCGGCCCTTGAATATGGGCACACGATGTATTGCCAGTCGAAATCAAAAGCCATTCTTATCCTCGGCCAAAATATATTTAACATCAATTTTTATCAAAAGTAATCTCATTTAATCCTTGAACAAAAACCACATAACATCATCAGTCAAGAAACCCAAGTAATATAATCCAAGTTAAATGTAGTCAAGAAACCTAAGTAATATAATCAAAGTTAAATGTGATCGTTATTCATTTAATCCGCCTTAAAACCCGAGCTTAGAGAAAAACCACCAATTCTTGCATGTCTTAAACTTCTCCTCGAACCGTGCCAACCAGAATAAGATCACAAAAGGCACCAGATATCAAAAGAATCGGGCTCAGATTATTGTACCTTTCTGTATCATGGTGGCCTCACAGAACCATAACCCAAATTGGCACAGCAATTGCTTCAATGGACCATTAAACCTTAACCAAAAGACCGTAAACTTCTTCTTTCAAATAGAATCACAAAGATTTACTCAAGAACGCATCCAAAACACTCAAGAACATGTCCATCCAGAGGTTGCAGACAAAGTAGAAGACGAACAAAAGCCAAAAAAAAAAAGAAAACCCTAGCCTCACTTTGAAATCAGATGTTTAGAATCAATAGAAGAAACCCAATTGTTATATTTATATTATTTAGCACAAATGTTAATCTTAGATCAAGATCAATGGTCCATAACAACTAGTATTTAATCCATTTCATCCACAACTAAAGTTCCTATTCAGAAATGCGACTTGGAGCATGTATTGGGTTCAATTCATTGGGCCATACACATGAAATTGTGAAAATTACACAAAACAAGAGTTTTCAAGATTCAATTTCAAATTTCAGATATGAGATTTCATTTTTCAAAAATCAGATATTGAATTAATAATTAAATATTATAGTCACCTAAACCCTAATTTTATTTCATTTCTATCCATTCTCTCTCTTCATTTCTCTCTCTTTCTCCCTCTTCATTTCTCTGGCAACCGACGACGAAGGAGATGCGCTGGCCGACGGTGCTCCTACTACAATGGCGCTCAAAGTGTCACTGATCTGAGCTACGTCGCTTTGAGTGCTGTTGATCTTAGCAGCGACGCTCAGTTCGCCACTGCGCGGTGGTGAACTAAGTGCCATGTGCACGATTTGTGTTGTTTTACAGTGGTTTGTGGTGATTTTTGTAAGGGTGTTGGATATGGTGGTAGATGTTGTTTTGTTGGTGGTGGCGGCGGTGGTTGTGATGTAGCGGTCTAGTGAGTTAGTGGTGGTCGTGGTGCTGCATCTAGGTTGCTTTGAAGTCCAGCTTGGGATCTAATTTTTTGGTGGTATTTGGGTGGTGGTGGTTGTGCTGTTAGCTACGATGGTGAAGTTGGTGGTCTGGGAGGAGCTGGCGGCGACGGTGGTAGTGGCATTGGATGTGGTGGTGGTGGTGGTGGTGGAGTGTGATGCTGGAAGTGGTGTAGGGTACGGTGGTGTAGGATGCTGGCGGTTTTGGATCTGATTTGTTGGTGGTGTTTGGGTGGTAATTGTGGTTTTGATCTGGTAGAGGCTGTGGTTTTGTTGTCAGCGTTGGTTGTGGATCTGGCGGTTGCGGTGATTTTTGTTGGATTTAGCAGTGGTGGATCTGGCGGTTGCGGTGATAGTTTTGTAGTTGAAAATGATGGTCAATAGGTGGTGGTGGTGGTTCTGGTGATGGTGCTGCTGGAGAGAGTGGTGCGGTGGTGGTCACAAGTGCTGGTTGTGGTCACAAATTATTTGGTTGATTGTGACCATTAAATTGGTTAATATGTGGCCAATAAATAATTTGTGAAATAAAAAATTGTTAATTTGTGACCGATAATTTGAAAATTTATGACTGTCTGATAAGTCGTGACTTATAATATTTGTGATTTGTAATCGATAAATAAATTATGACGTATAATTTTTTGATTATTGACCAATGAACAAATTGTGACCTATAAATTTTTTGAATGGTGACCGTAAGATAATTTATGACATATTAAATTTGTAATTGATAACCAATAAATAATATGTGATTTATTAATTTGATAGATTTGTGACCAATGAATAAATTATGACATATAAATTTTTAATTTGTTATCGATAAATAAATTGTGACCTATAATTTGAATTGTAACCGTAAAATAATTTGTGACATATAAAAATTGTATTTTGTGACCAAATTATATGTAATTGTTAATATATTTAATTAATTAATTTATAAATAAATTGAAAAAAGTCTGAAAGTTGAAATTCTAAACCTTGATTTCTTTAATTTGAAATTGGTGAAACTTAACCTCTTAGTTATGAAATCTTCCCCATGAAATTATGAGGCAATATATTTCTTACCAACTGGACCAATTAGGCCCATTTATCATCATAACCCAGGGAGAATAATTGGACAATAATTAGCATCACCGCCCAACAATTCTCTACCTTAACACCAATGGTATTACAAAACATAATAACTGGACAAACGCTTCAACCCAACCATTTCATCTTTGTATCATCATCAGCATCAGTACTCAGTACATGTAAGCACTAGTTAAATAGTATCAATGTTCAACAATTTTAAACATGATCTAAATTCATTAAGGAGTAGTACCTTCGTCCCCATATCATATGAGTTAAATTCTGTAGGGATTTTCTCAAGTAATACAACTTCATTTGCAATTATGTCTCTCATAAAATGTAACTTAACATGAATGTACTTAGTTCTTTTATGAAAAACAGAGATTTTACATAAATGAATTGCACTTTAACTGTCAAAATAAACAACTACAGGATAAGTAAGTTCATTTATTTCATTCAACACACCTTTAAGCCATAATGTTTTTTTATGGCTTCAATAGCAACAACATACTCAACTTTAGTAGTAGATAAAGCAACAATAGATTGAAGTTGAGATTTCCAACTCACACATGTTCCACACAGAGCAAACATATAAGAAGTTGAAGACTTTCTATTATCCCTATTATCAACATAATCAGAATCCACAGAATCCTTGAGAACAAACTCCTCTTTACATGCTTTAAAACATAAATCTAAATTTGAATTTATCTAAGCAACCATTTTAATGCAGTCCAATGTTCAAGGCCGGATTGGCTACAAATATACTCAAGTTACTTATAGCATGTGCAACATTAGGTCTAGTGCATATCATAGTATACATAATTGAACTAACAACATTTGAATAATGCACATTTTTCATATATTTTCTATTAGTGTCATCAATAGAACACAAATATTTGCTTAATTTGAAATGACTAACAAGGGGTAAAGTTACAGTTTTGAATCATGCTTGGCAAATTTTGATAACACCTTTAAACATATGAAGTATATTTCAAAATTCAAATCTATTTAGGTTTATTTCTCATAATGTCCATACCTAAAATTCTTTATTTTTCATTTCAAATTCTTTACTTAAAGATCTTTTTATTTTGTTTATGCTAGTCATGTTATCGCCAATTATTAATATACCATCGACATAAAGCAAAAACTAAATATTTATTTTTCTTAAAATACAAATAGTGATCCAAGCATTCCTAACAAAACCAACAGAGGTAATGGAGTTATCAAATCTTTTGTACCACTGTTTAGGTGATTGTTTTAAATCATACAAAAATCTTTTTAACAAGCAAACAAGACTATGTTTATTTTTATCTATAAATCCTTGATGTTGATTCATATAAATCACCTCATCAAGGTTCCCATACAGAAAAAATGTTTTAAATTCCATTTGTTTAAGTTCAAGTTCAAAATGGGCCATTAAAGCAAGCATTCTTCTAATAATATTATACTTCATAGCAGGGGAATTTTTTTTATTATAATCAACACCTTATTTTTGGGTAAAGCTTTTAGTTACAAGTCTAGTCTTAAATCTATAAGATTTTTTTCTCATAATTGTCCTCCTTAATACTGTAAATCCATTTGCATTCTACACAGGATTTATGTGCAGGCTTAGATACTAACACCCAGGTTTGATTTTTTATTAAGGAATTCATTTCCTCATTTATAGCACTCCACCACTCTTTAGATTGTTTACCACTCACACCCTCCTTATATGACTTTGGCTCCTTAAAGCTAAGTCTAGATATGATAAAACAACAAGGAAAACATAATCTATATATCTAGATGGTTCTCTTATTTCCTTCCCACTACTATCCCTAGTCAATTGATAATTTTCTGTTGTGCCTCATCACCATTTTGAACTCGAATTTCACTCCCCTCAATTTCACTAGAATTAGAGGTATTCTGTAATTCTCCTTCTCCTTCAATCTAATCATTTATTTCAAAATCATGTGTAGGGCCAAACTCAACCTGCAACTTGGTCTTACAAGTTTCCATATCCCATAAGCTTTCTCTTTCTCATTTTGACTCAAACAAGGCATATCACATTAATTGAATGTCACATCTATACCACTAATGATTTTAAAACCTCATAGGCGCCCATAATATGTACCGTTTAACCCCTTCAGAATATCCTAAAAAAACACATTTATGAGACCTTGGTTTAAGTTTCCCAACATTTTGAAGAGAAAAGACTGAACAACCAAAAGTTCTCATCAAATAAGAGTCAGCAAGTTTATCATTCAATACCTCTTCGGGTGTTTTACCATCTAAGGCACTAGAAGGAGTCCTATGGATTATATCCCATAAGGTCTTAGTAACCCCAGAACTAATCATCATGCATCTAACTTTATCTAGAAGGGTCTTATTCATTGTTTTAACAACTCTATTTTGTTGAGGAATATATGAGACAATTTTATGTTTAGAAGTTCCATTTTCTTTGCAAAATTGGTCAAAGTCAGAGTTGCATAATTCTAGGCCATTATCAGTTTTTAAAATCTTAATCTTCTTACCAATCCAATTTTCCATTAGAGTTTTCCAACTTTTAAATTCCTCGAAAGTGTCAATTTTTTGTTTTAATAAGAACACTCGCACTTTTCTTGAAAAATCATCAATCAAGGAGAGAAAATAATTATTTCCCCCTTATGTGACGAAACAGATGAAGGCCCTCAAAGGTCATACTCTAAGATAGAAGTGGATTTGTGCTTCATAGTGTTAAAGTAGAGTCAATGTTGCTAGCCTAAGGTACAATCAATGTTAACATAAGGGAACTTTTGAGATAGAATCCTTTCTCCTTTTGTGAAGAATCTGCAGACCCCTTTCACCCACATGAGCCAATCTATTGTGCCACTTTAAAGTGGCATCAATTTCAATAGTAGAGGCCTCAATAGTATGATCAATAATAGCTTCAGCCTTATTGACATAAATCCCATTTCTCATAATGCTTTTGAAGATGACAAGTGATTGATCTTATAATGCCATTTCCAAGCTTTCCTTGCAGTCATAAGCCATCTAAATCTGTCATTGAAATCGAGTTTCTATTCAAGTCATAGTGGCTTGGTTCATCACTAATTGAATTTTAAGTTAAGTTCCTGAGTTTTAGTCAAAGTTTAAAATCAAGGTCATTGAACTTTTAAGAATCAAAGTTTATCCATCATTCATTCTCATTTCATTTGTTGAGTTCAATAAAAATGTCAATGTGGTAAATAAATTTACACGTGACGCACAATAGACGTTATCCTTATGAGTTGCCATCTCACCAAAAAAATGAAATTTTAAAAACGATTTTGGGCTCGCCAGCTTTATCATCACTATGATAACATTTTGTTGTACACTATTTTTCGAAAACGTGTTTTGAAATCAATATTTTGGTGAGATTACAATTGATTACGATATTGTAATTATCCCAGGGTGAATTTCTCACATAGGCAATTATGTTAATTTTAACAAACAAAATTAAATCCGGTAATATTGTATGGGCAATCTTGTTAGCAAAAGTATTCGGTGCTAAAAGTGGAAGTCTTGCGAATATGGCCCATTTAGTCCGATAAGATAACCAAGTTGAACCCATAAAGTAACCCGGATCATTATTTATCACAGAAGTGGATTACGAGAAGCTATTCTTTCGGCCGAAGAGAGAAAATCTTCCATTCCCTCCCAAAATCTGCTAGAACAGGATAAATACATTGATTTATTCAATGTTCTAATCAATTCCGAATTAATAGACACAAATGTCAATCTGCTACAGCTCTCCTTCTTGCACCGGAAATCTCATTTCCGGCAGTCTGTTCCGGCGAGAATGCAAGCTCTGCTTAAAACCCAAAAAAAATTCTTTGTTTAATTTTAATGGTTGTGATTCCTTACAAATGGTTAGCTCTCAGAAGTCCATGTTTTCTCGTATGGCTGTTGGCTCGGTAATAATTCATTCCTCTCCAAAATTATGTTTACTTGTAGACGTACTTTGTGAAGAAAGCACTTTTATGTATGAAATTTTGTATATTTACTTGTGATATAATCTTAGAACTCTGGATTTTTTCCTGTTTTGGTTGCTCTGCTGAATGAATGATTATGTTTTATTGAATATGTGCTGAAACTTGAAGATATATCAGAGCTTGTGGGGAATAATACTTTGAAATTATATGTAGATGTGCTCCAAAGTGTTAAAAGTATAGTGGTGTTCAGTAAAACATGTATAAGAACATTTTAGTTGGAAAGTAATAAGAATACTTAAAAAATATATATAAATTAAGGCCCCATTTGACTACATTATTATCTCATTGAAATGAAAAATATTACCGTTATTCATCACATCAATATTTAAATTCAAATTTTTTATCGCTTGTGTGGCTTCAATAACGGCTATATTTTTCATTTTCATTCTACAATAATTTGGCTCAAACAGGGGCTAAGTAATCTTTTGTATGTGAAAAATAAAATAAAAAGGATAGATATAAATAAGAGTTAAATATCATAGAGAGGATAGACAAAGTTCCTTGCTTTGAAGGGCCAAGGTTTCCCTAGAGAATGTGAATGTAAATTCAGTAAAAAAAAAATGCCCATCTATGATTTGGTTGCCATGCTTTTAGTCATAACCTAATCGCCTGTAACATAAACCTTTGTATGCCATTTTCTTCAGATACACATTGTCCTTAATCATAAACAAAGATGCACAAATTGTTGATAAAGCAACATATTTGCAGAATGTGAGTGAAGATACAGATGATATGTACGATGACTTGTTCAAGAAGTACGGGAAGGTGGTCTTTAGAAGAAATGACCAAAAGTCTGCTAGTGCGGAGGTCGATGATGATGCTGAATGTTTAGCCTGTAAGCTATTTCCATCTGTGCCTTACAGTGATGTACAAAACATTGTGCTTTTCGTTAAACTTTCTACTAATTTATATTATGTACAGTGTACAACTTACCATCTGTTTTCTTTCTATAATCCTGTTACATTTATTGAGAACGAAAATGCTGCAATATCGCCACACTGACAACCTTATTGGTACTGCTAGGTTATTATCTATTCTAGGAGAATTTGAATGTACTAGAGCTCTTGTAGGTTGGATGTATTAGAGCTTCTCCTGCATCAGTTAAGTGTCACCTGCTAAAGTAGTACATGGACTTAGGTGGTATTGCCATTGCTTATTTGTTTTTGAGGTTATATCGTTCTCTTATGAGGAAGAGGCTAGAAGAGACAGAAACCTTTAGGATCTATGCAAATATATACAAAAAGAGGTGGAATTTGCAATCCTTAGAGCATTGAAATAGAGATTTAGATCTACAAAGTGGCTGGAAACCTCTCTAATGAAGAGATGCAAAGGAGATGTAAATTGCATTTTCCGGCAGAAAATATAAATTTACATCCACAGTAGGCAAAAATTTGATTTAGATCTTCACACAGGAGTAGAATTTGGATTTAAATCCATCGGGATGTAAATGAGGATGCAAAAGTGGTTTTGGAGATACCAATTTACACCCAATTTTACACCACTGGAGATTCTCTTAGTTCTTGGTCCCTACTCTAATGCAGCCGACTTCTGTAGCTCATAATACACGATATTATCCATTTCTGCATTCAATTTGATGAGTTATGTTATTATTCAATGTTGAAGTCTCTTAGTAACTTTTTGGTAGTGAATCTTTATTGTTTCGTGGGATCTCAATTTTCCTCTCATTTTTTAGGTTTGTTGTTATTTGTTTGTACTTGTTTAGTTTACCGTTTTGGTACTCAATCTTGATTTTTATTATTGGGATATAACTTTTCCTAATGTCTCGAGGTTTTTCCGTCAATTTTTGGGTTAATTTTTTTATTGTATCAGCTGTTTTTGTTAAAAATAGTTCAATTAAGCTTCGTTACCCCCTTTTCACCTATCAGACAAACAAAGATTGGAATCTCTCTTTTAACGTCTCTCAAGGTAAAAATTGAAGAGATTATATTTCATGGTGGTGTATAACGAATTCATTGATTGCTCTCTATGCAGTTGCTGTGGCATTGGCTGAGGTTGCAAGTGACGTTAAAGCTGCAGATATTAAAGTTCTTTTTGTGAAGCCTCTTGTTTACTGGACTCGGTTCTTTATCATTGCCACAGCATTTTCACGACCCCAAATCGATGCCATCGGGTGAAGTAGCTATTTTTGCATATTTATCTTAGGTTTGACGGTTTGGTTATTCATTGCTACGTAAATTTCTTTGCATTTAGCCAAAAGGGATAACCGTAGAACGAATATTAGTGAATGATTAGTTTAATTTATGTCCTCTAGGACCAGAATACGAGATCTAGCTGAAAAAAAGTATGGGAGAACCGCAACGGGGGATTCTAAGCCTAACTCATGGACACTATTGGACTTCGGTAAGTGTTTCTTCCATGAAAATAATCTAAAACAATTAAGAACGGGGTGTATGAACATCAAAAGAATTAATTGTGCCAAATTAGTAGAGAAAATAAATACAATACAATATTGGTGTTTTGCCCCATGTTTGCAACTTAAAACCTGTCGGTGACGTATGGGAAAAGATAGCTTTTGCATTATTCTATGAATGGTTTTGCTACACTTACATCATTGGTTTACAGCTTTGTTTACATTCCATGATAGGACACACAATTTTGTCATTGACTTCAACAACACTTAAAAATAATCAATGACCTCGATTTTGTCACATCACACTAGAACTAGTTTAATTCTTCTATGAAATGTGTGAACTATGGTTTCCGCAAGATTTTTAATGATAAGGTCAATGCACTTGTGTACTTATTCAGGTGATGTAGTGGTGCATATATTTCTTCCTCAACAAAGGACTTTCTACAACTTGGAAGAGTTCTATGGCAATGCGAAACAGATTGACCTACCTTTCGAAAAGCAACAATCATTTCACAGTTGAATATGCTGCTTAAGTGTCATTCAATTCGCAATATTATATTTAAAATGACTGGCAAATCAAGAGGCAGTGGCATTGTCTTCCTTCCATGATGTCCCTTTGACATTAGAATCGCCATAGCAGAGTTGCCCAGATTTCTTGAAACACCTGTTTTGTTGTATTATTTGGATCTGAATTAGGCATTTCATAAACATTGAGATGCTGATAGTGTAGTATGACAGTTGTTTATTGTAATAACCAGGTCTCAGTTTCGCAAAAGAAGAAAAAAATGTCATCGCTCTATAGTTAAACCAGCGCTGGAAATCATTGATTTTATGAGTGCTCTAGAGACCAAAAGTATAAAGTATTAACACTAAAGGCAATCGGCATATGTCATTGAGTACGGAAATTCAACTTAGGTCCTGTTTGATAATCAAGATTTTCCTTAGAAGTTGATTTTTTTTTTTTTCCATTTTCCACCTTTTGCACCGTTTGATAGCAAAAATTTTACCCGAAAAATATTTTCCTCCATCTCTCCTTAGTCTTCACCACCTCCTTTCCATGTTGTGGAGGAATTGCTTTTCCATTTGTTTTAGTAGGTTTTGATTTTTCAGGTTTTTATTTCTTGGAAATAAATTCTAGACACAATGGTAAAAAAATTTATCATAATTTCCATGCAAAAAAAGCCAAACAAATGGTATTTGGTAGCGTTAATTTCATAAATGGTCACTGAAGTTACCTGAAAATTTCAAAACGGTCACTGAAATTTCAAACTTTTAGAAACGGTCACTGAAATTTGAAATTTCTTTCACAAACGGTCACTGAATTTTAAGATTTTTTTGGGCAAGTTTGAGGCAATTTTTCGGCAATTTTCGACCACCAAAATCGCCGATTTCGGATACCGTTGGAAAACCCACGATGTCCTCTTCAATTACCACCAAAAATCTCTCCAAAACTCCAAGTGATTAATTATAATTTAGGTGAAAAATTATACCAATCAAACACAATTAATTACAATTCTCAGTAAAAACAAATTCTAGACAATTCAATTTCATGTAATTCATTTTCTTTCCACCCAATTTCCACATTTACAATCAAACGAACCCTTAGATGTTTATTCACTCAAAATCATGTAAAATTTCGTATACAGCAACTTTTAGAATATTAACGAGATGAATATACGAGCAGCCTCAACAATTTCAACTATAAAGCATCATACCCATTTGCAACTGTAAACCAACAGTGAGTCCCAAGCCCTACGAGGGGGAGAACTGCTACTGCTGCTATTACTTGGGTTTCTTTCTCTCGTGGGCCTGAAATAACAAATCCAAAAGAATCATGTCACTACCAAGAAGCAAGAATAAGTACCCATCCATTCAATAAAATGCCAAAACATTAGAGGAACACAATTAAAACGAACAAGAATTAACTTTAAAAACCAACACTTTTGGCATCGTTCATGATTATAACCTCCGTGTAAGTTGTAACACAAGGCATTGACAATGTTCATGGAAATGAATCTCACTCTTAGTGACTTAACACAGAAAACCCACCTTCTAGGACTGATGCTCCTTGATACTCTCCGTGGTGCCTGAAAATTTTTTATAAATAAAGCTGCATTTGATACTAAAGTTAAAGTATCTACACACGAAGATATGAGAAAGAAAAATACCGTGTGGGCTAGGTGATGACGAGTAGGATGAAGATCGACCACGTCTGGTAGGTGGTCCACGCCCTCTGTTAAAGTTGAATTCATCCCATGCAAGAGTAAATGACAACATACTGAGACTTAATACATGAACCCCATACTAAAAATAATAAAAACGAGAAAATCAAAAAGGAAAACACAGGCAAATCAGTATTAGCATCTGTAGAAACATGACACTGTACCATGTTTACCTGTATCAGTGCATAACAATTTTCAATATTGCTTCTAAAACCATCAGAATAAACTTTCCCTCCAAATGGAATGGTAGCAAATTGAAAAGGTCAAAACAATAACAGGTGTCAGGCAGGAAAATATGACAGAAATTTTTTAGATTACCTTCTTGGAGATAACGATCTTGACCGTGGATGAGCTGGCCTCCTAACAGGAGATCGACTGCGTCGCTGATTAACTGGAGACCTTCTTGGTGGACTTAGAGCTCGTCATGGAGAACTAAATACATAAAAACTGTAATTATATAGGGCAGTCAAATATAACACATTAGCCTGCAGTAACACACATTGGATTTCAATAAATCTACTTCAATAAATAGAACATTCTATACATGACATATCTAAGAACATAAAATGGATATGTTACAAAAAGGTTATCAAAATAATAAATAATTTAACTTACTGTCGCCTTGGAGGATGTGGAGAACGACATCGAATCAAAATCCCATGTATCCTTCTGGGAGATGCTCTGATCAAGATTAGACTAATCAAATTACCCCTAAAATACATAGATACAAGGTAAACAATGATTAGGGGAGTATAACATTTCAAATTACCACAACCTGAGGGGTGATCGATATCTCCTAGGTGGCGAGGAGGGTGAACGACCTCTGACAGGGGATGCTGGCCTTCTCCTAGGAGAAGATTCTCGAGAAGGAGAATCGGCTTGACGCCGGAGAGAAGAATCTGCATGTTGGCGTAGTGGAGAGCCTGGCTCCCGTCTTGGAGATCCCCTCCGTCCTAAAGGAGATTTCGATGTGGCTATACTGCTGTCATGAAGAAAATTTGTTAAAACAAAGCAGAGAAAATTGTTTCATATTGCCAAAAAAATGTGTACATTCTCTCTGCCAGCTTATTCCATCTTTGTCAGCATCTGCAGCAATATTATCAGCTTTTGGGGTATCTTTCCTGGACATAGTGGCAACACCCTTAGAAGGCGAAGTAGCCTTCTTCCTTTCAGGTAGCGTGAACTTGGCTCGAGCAACTCTCCCATCAACTTGAGCCTGTATACTACCGGAAGAGCTTATAAATTTGCAAGACAGAAGACATTGATGACCATTTCAATTATGCTTGTTGACAAAATCACACCCCATCCATATATAACTGGCTTTCTCAGCCTCAATCCTACTCTTGAACTCAACTTATGCAAATCCTTTTGGAAAGTTAACCTGCAACCGAGAAACAGCCTAAATTAGAAAGAAAGTAATATTGATTCTGACCACCAACATAAGAAGTGGAGATATACAACTTACCACATAATCAATTGCCAGCCTCACATTCACAACTTCACCAAAATTACCTACATAACAGGTAGCAAAAAATTAAGTCGATCAAAGCCCAGTCTTGGCATAAAGAAATGAGCTATTAGCAATAGTTTCTTATGAATACTCGTCAATTGATCTGCCATCAAATTTAATAGCTTGAAGATTATTTACAGGTACTTCCGCATAAAAATGGTAACAAATTGCACTCAATAATAGATTTAAAAGAAAGTACTGACATACCAAATATTTCTTTTAAATGGTTTTCGTTCACATTCCTACTGAGCTTGTCAATATGAAGCACCAAAGATTCGGGAATTGGAGAATTGTTTCTGAAAACATAGTGAAAATATAAGCATTGAAGAAGGTTCATTCACAAAAATTAGCAACTATAATTACCAATAAAAACAATAAAATAAAACAACAGATAAATGCAGCCAAATACGGCTGCATTAGACTGCAAATAGAGTTGGAACAGAAAAAACAATGCAACACATATGATCCATAACATAACCAAACAAACAGCAGTTAAATGAATAAATAAATCCATATTTAAAATAGAAATAACAGGAGCTGACCTATTGAAGATATATTTATGCTAAAAAATAAAAGCAAGACATAATATAGAAAAAAAAATTCTAAATCCAGAAAGTTTCAGTCTTGTAAAAAAAGTACAACACCATTATGGTATCGATTCAATTCAAAAAGACACCGGCCTAAATTCATTTTTAGGCAAGCACATTCTTTCTGTGTCATTAGCAGGATAAGTTCTTCAATGCAAATGATATGATTCAAAATTTCTCATGGAGTCATGGTTCCATGTGTGAACTAGCATGATCAGAAAACATAATATAATAAGTAAAACGAAATAGGCCACATACATTACTAAATGACCTTGTCACAATTTAGCCCACTTTTGGTTCATGTTTTACAAGATGTTTATCATCACTCAATCCACTTTTTACCCACGTATTTCAAGAGACCACAAGTATTATCCACGGCTCATTTTTATCTATGTGTAATTTAAACCACTCATAAACACTTCTCAAATATGCTCTAAATATTCTAGCATCATATCTATCAAGATTCCAACAAGCATATTTTGGAAGATTAATTTCACAAGTAAAGAGAATTAAACAAGTAACAAGATCATAGTTAAGAGCGAAAAGATTAAAATTTGTACACACACAATCACACACATAAAGAAACTATATTCTAACTTAGTTGTATTGAAAATCCCATGAAAAATTATTCACCTCGGGGATGGGGAACCTTTCTTAGATTGTTGTGGTGGCTCCTACAGTAGGGCTGTTCAACCTGATAAGAAGGTGTAGTCATGTCATGTGGCTCAACAAATAGGATGAGACCATCACTCATATATAAAACATTTCAACTAAATACTCAATTTAAATGGTGTGTTTGATCGACAAAAACCTATACAATATCTAACTATAATTGTCTCTGCAATTGTGTATCCGTGTTTAGCAAGAAAATTCTCAATTAGTCTCTTTCTATCCCCATTCAATTGTATTTCCTCCAAGTCCACAGTAATTTACGCAAGAAGAACTACGCTGTAAGAACATGAACAATGCAGAATAAATTAAATCTATAAAAACACTCTAGAATTTGGATCCAATTGCATTCCAAATTGAAATTGAGCGGTTGATATGTAAAGATGTTGGGAATTTGGGCTCTCAAAGCATGCAAGAGATGGGCTTTAGTATTAGGCCGAACTGCAAAATTAAACCCATATAGTCCCTTTTTTAATAAATAGCACCATAATAAATTTCTGGAAAAAAAAAAAAGCAAGGTAAAATAAATAATTCTGAGATCAAGGGGGAATTTGACCCCAAAAATCCCACGTCCTGCAGTTCTCGGTCACGATTATCTAATTATTTTTTTAAAAAATCTAAACTTATTTAAAATCACCTTAGCACAATCTTTTTATGTACAAACACGAACCGATTACTCAAACCCATTAGATCAACTCCCAAATTACCCTAGAATTTACCATATGCCCGTCTGGCTACATTGTCATCACTACTAGCTCAAGTGGTAAGAGTAAAGTATTATCGTGTTAGTGACTTGGGTTCTAATCTTATTTGAAGTGGTAGGAAAGCTAACGGGGAAGGGTTCGAGCCAATGAGCTCATTCCCCATCCCTATCTCGTTCCCACTTCCATCCGTCAAGATTTCCCCTCCTCATTCTCGCTTATGCAGGGCCAGAGTGGGGAACCCACAATTCTCTTTTAACCCCTGCTTTATTATTTATTTCTCATTTTATATATATATTAAAAAAAAAAGCATACTTGGGAAAAAAAAATTTAGACCTTGTTTGAACTACATTTGGAGGGAAAATGTATTTTGGAATAGTATTTTTGGAGAATATGTTGTTAAAAAAATAATGTAAAAAATTTTAATTTACGAGTAAAATTACTTTATTGAAAAATGTGTTATAAGAAAAAATTTTGAAAAAATGAGGCTCAAACGGGGGCTTATTATTATATAATGGTTTTTGGGGGCACTAACCTTGATCCCCATTCCCACCTTGTCTCTGTTGATTTATGTTTAGGATATTGTTTAAGTGATCAGTTATTACCATGTATGTGTTTTTTCCTTTGACTTAGTCTTCCTACCACGTTATAGCAGTTATGAAACGTGGGTTATGTTATTGCTTTCAGTTTTATTTTCAGTTCTCTGTAAGGCAATTTAATAGCCAAGTTTGTTATTCAATCTGATTGTGAGACGATTTCCTCCAATATTCTATCTATGCAAATTCTTCAATCTATATTTTCCTACAATTGGTATCAGAGCCGCATTACAGGGGCTTGATTATTAGAAGCAGTAGCCTTCTACGAGTGTTTTTTTTTTTTTGTTGAAGGATGACGATAGAGAGTTCGTTTGTACATCCATCCGTTCCAAAGTTTGATAGGTATTATGATCATTGGGCGATGCTCATGGAGAACTTCTTGTGATCAAAGGAGTATTGGGGGCTGGTGGAGAATGGAGTTCCTGCAGCAACAGAAGGTGATATTCTCACTGATGCACAGAGGAAGCATATTGACGACCAATAGTTGAAAGATTTGAAAGCTAAGAACAATCTATTTCAAGCATTAGACCGTTCTATTCTGGAGACAATTCTCAACAAGAAATCTGCAAAGGATATCTGGGACTCCATGAAGCAGAAATATCAAGGCACCACACAAGTGAAACGTGGAAACTTGCAAGTTCTTAGAAAGGAATTTGAAGTTCTTCGTATGAAGGATGGAGAAACTGTGAATGAATATTTCGCTCGCACTCTTACCATAGCCAATGAGATGAAAGCAAATGGAGAAGATAAGGGAAATACTGCAATTGTTGAAAAAAATTTAAGATCTATGACTACAAAATCTGATTATGTTGTTTGTTCTATCGAGGAGTCTAAAGATATCGATACTTTAACTATTGATGAGTTGCAGAGCAGTTTGATTGTACATGAACAACGCATGAGTTCACACGTTGAAGAAGAGCAGACTCTAAAGATCACTCATGGAGATTCCTCGAGAGGAAGAGGTCGTGGTTGTGGAAACTACAAAGGAAGATGAAGAGGACGCAACAACAGGTCATTTGATAAGGCCACATCGAGTGTTACAACTGTCACAAGCTAGGACACTTTGCATGGGAATGTCCACACAAGTATACAGAAGCAAATTATATAAAGAATTGGGAAGAAATGTTGCTGATGGCATATGTAGATACCAACAAAGTCAGTCAAGAAGACACGTAGTTTCTTGATTCTAGTTGCAGCAATCACATGTGTGGCAACAAAGATTATTTCTCAGACATTGATAATATTTTTCGAGACTCTGTTAAGCTTGGCAACAACACAAACATGGCTGTGTTAGGAAAGGGAAATGTCAAGTTGCAAGTAAATAGTTTGATATAGATCATTACAGGTGTGTTTTATGTACCTGAATTGAAGAATAATTTGCTAAGTATTGGACAATTGCAAGAAAATGGACTTGCTATTTTGTTTCAGCATGGCAAATGTAAAGTGTTTCATTCTCAGAAAGGTTTGATTATGGATAGAAAATGACTTCCAATAGAATGTTTGTTCTGCATGCTATGTCCCAGCCTATAACATCCACTTGTTTTAATACAAACACTGAGGACACTGAACAGCTTTGGTATTGTCGATATGGACACTTGAGTTTTACAGGATTGAAGACTCTTCAACAAAGAGAAATGGTGAATAGCTTGCCAAGTCTCAAACCTCCTTCAAAGCTGTGCAAATATTGTTTGACAGTGAAACAACATAGGAACTCATTTCCTAAGAAGACCACCTAGAGAGCTACAGAAATTCTTCAATTTGTGCATACAGACATTTGTGGACCAATTAAGCCCATCTCTAACAGTAAGAAAATGTATCTACTCACTTTCACTGATGATTTTAGTAGAAAAACAAGAGTTTATTTTTTGACGGAAAAACCAGAAGCTTTTGGTTTTTTCAAAAGTTTTAAAACTCATGTTGAGAAAGAAACAAACTGTTTTTGAGAAGTCTACGCACTGATCGAGGTGACGAGTTTACATCCCAGGAATTTGTCAATTTCTGTGATAAAAATGGTATACGGTGACAATTAACGGCTGCATATACGACATAACAAAATGGAGTTGTGGAACGGAAGAATAGAACAATTATGAACATGGTTCGAAGTATGCTTTCAGCAAAGAGAATTCTGAAGCCCTTCTGGCCTGAAGCAGTTAATTGGATTGTACATGTTTTGAATCGAAGTCCCACTTTTGCAGTGTTAAACAAGACTCCAGAAGAAGCTTGGAGTAAAATCGCCTTCAGTTGATTATTTTAGAGTATTTGGATGTATTTCTCATGTCCATGTTCCTGGCAATAAAAGAACTAAAAAAAGAACTAAACTCGATGATAAGAGTTTCAATTGTGTTTTATTGGGAGTTAGTGAAGAATCAAAGGCTTATAGATTGTATGATCCTATTTCACAAACGATCATAATTAGAAGGGATGTTGTATTTGAGGAAGACAAGCACTGGGACTAGGATAAGAAATATAAGGAAGTCACTATATGTGATTTAGAATAAGGTGATTGCGAAAGAAGAACAACCAAGAATGAGGAAAGAAATGAAACTTATTCTGATCCTGATATAGAAGATAATGCAGCAGACAGTGCAGTTAAAATTAGCGCTGAAGATATTGGGACAAGATCTTTAATTCAAAACACAGATAGCCCTCAAAACTCGAGTGTAACCAGAAATCGTAGAGCACCTGTTTGGATGAGAAATTATGAAACGAGAGAGGGACTTTCTAATGAAAAAAATGGAGGGGAACTTGCCATGTTTACAGCTGTTGATCCCATTCATTTTGAAGAAGCTGTAAAAAGTGAAAAATGAAGAACAGCCATGGATGTGGAAATGGAAGCAATAAACATAAATGGGACTTGGGAATTAACAGAATTACCTAAGGGGGGAAAGACAATTGGAGTAAAGTGGGTATCTAAGACTAAGTTGAATGAAAATGGAGAAATAGAAAAGCAAAAAGCTCGGCTTGTAGCAAAGGGCTATGCACAGCAATATGGAGTAGACTATACTGAAGTATTTGCACATGTGGCACGAATGGAGACAATTCGTTTGGTAGTAGCACTTGCAGCTCAAAGAGGGTGGTCCATTTATCAACTAGATGTGAAATTTGCCTTTTTACATGGTCAATTGAATGAAGAAGTTGTTGTAGAACAACTTGCGATTATGTACAGAAAGGAAGTGAGCAAAGAGTTTACAAGTTAAGGAAGGCACTTTATGGACTTAAACAAACACCCTGTGCTTGGTACAGTCGTATAGAAGCCTACTTCATGAAAGAAGTCTTTGAGAAATGTGATTATGAACACACTCTATTCATCAAGATTAACAAGGAAGGCAAAGCTTTGATTGTAAGCTTGTATGTGGATGATCTAATCTTTTCTAGAAATGATGAATCAATGTTTGAAGAGTTTAAACATTCAATGAAGCATGAGTTTGATATGATTGATCTTGGCAAGATGAGGTATTTTCTAGGTTTTGAGGTGTTGCAGAAGTCTGATGGTATTTTTATTAGTCAAAAGAAATATGCTTTGGAAGTACTGCACATGTTTGGAATGGATAAGAGCAACTCTATTTTCAATCCTATTGTTCCTGGCTGTAAACTTGGGAAAGATGAAGGAGGAGTTAAAGTTGATAAGACTTACTATAAGCAGATTACAGAGAGTCTCATGTATCTCATTGCTACCCGACTAGACTTAATGTTTATAGTAAGTATGATTAGTAGGTATATGGAGAATCCTACTGAGTTACACATGCATGCAGCGAAAAGGGTGATATGATATCTGAGAGGAACTTCTGATTTCGAGATTTTCTATATGAAGGGAGGAGATGATGAACTTATTGCTTACACTGATAGTGACTATGTTGGAGATTTAGAATATCGAAAGAGCACTTCAGGTTACGTGTTCTTGTTAAGTTCAGGGGCAATTTCTTGGTCATAAAAAAAAAAAACATGTTGTGAGTTTATCCACCATAGACGTAGAATTCATTGTTGCAACCTCATGTGCATGTCAGGCAGTTTGGTTAAAAAGGGTGTTAAGAAAGCTGGATCAAAATCGAAGCAAAACATGTATTATTCAGTGTGATAGCAACTCTGCTATCAAGCTCTCAAATGATCCAGTGATGCATGGTCGAAGCAAACACATTGATGTGCGTTTCCATTTTCTTCGAGATCTTACAAAGGATGGAACTATGGAATTGGTACATTGTGATACACAAGATCAGTTAGCTGACATAATGACGAAGCCACTCAAGCGAATCACTTTTGTTAAGCTGCGAGAACATCTGGGAATCTGTTCTGAAACTGATGTAAACTGAAGCTTGCAGCATTCAGTTTAAGGAAGGAAATGTTGATTTATGTTTAGGGTATTGTTTAAGTGGTCAATTATTACCACGTATGTGTTTTTTCCTTTGACTTAATCTTCCTATCGCGTTATAGCAGTTATGAAACATGGGCTATGTTATTGCTTTTAGTTTTATTTTCAGTTCTCTATAAGGCTATTTAATAGCCAAGTTTGTTATTAAATCTGATTGTGAGACGATTTCCTCCAATATTCTATCTGTGCAAATTCTTCAATCTACATTTTCCTACAGTCCCCTCGGAGCAAATTTCTTTGCCTTGTCCTTTTACCTTGGTTCAAAGCAAATAAATTAGTTTGACAATAAAATCAAGTTTCGATTAAAGTTCCTTTTTCATTACTAGCAAACTTCTTTGTGATAATAATTTCTTGTTCGTTGAATTTTTTATTTTTTTGACAAATTTAGTTATTTGATTCAATTTTATAATAAAATTTTGGAGATATTTTTTTAAAAAAAAATTTAAACATAAAAAATGCGAGGCCTATGGTCCCCCTCCCATACCGCCCAACCTCATTAAGAGGCAAGTTGTCCGCAGGAATCAGGATCGAATCGCTGGGATCTTTGCCAAGCTATCCAAATACGTTAAAGAGAGGCAATATAGATATTAGAATAATGCACATTTCAGCATTTTTTGCTCTGCCTCAGCTTGAGAGGCAAGAGAGACAACATAGATGTAGTACCACTTTACTACGATAGACAAACTGTATCAGACTTTCTTATGAATCTTATCTCAAGTTACAGGTTTCACTCAAGGTTTCCTTTGAAGGAAAAGGGTAGAAAATGAGAAAAATTGTCATGGTTCTTCCACTCTTGGTATTATAGGCTCTGATCGTCTCCTCTTGGGCTCGTTTTCGCCCAGTTGCAAGGAAAATCGAATGTCTTCATCAGAAGCATTCCTCAATATAGAGAGATTGCCAGACGTCAGTCTTTCTTGTCGATCATCTCGATGAATTATGGACTGCCCATCAAAGCTTGGTATGAACTGATGTTCAACACTTGGACCCGGGTTTACCCCTTCTTCCAAATCAAATGTTGTTTCTACCGGCGATGAGTTTATATCCGGACCACCTGCACCATCTTCCAAGGGCATATGTTGTATATGAATACCCAAAGGCTCGGATATATCCTTAGGAAGCATTACGTCCGGAGGTGAGGAGTCCCCAGTGTTAGAGCCAACCACTGTCATGGAAGCAGTTCTCTGTTCTTGAACTGCAACTATAACTCCACAAATATAAATACAATCAAAATGCTCTCTATATCCATTATGACAAATTTAACCGCAATTGTACTACAGCAAGATGCTATGTAAAGTAAATGTTTGGTATACAGTTCCAGACCATAATAGACATGATTTAGATTCTTTTCTTTCTTAATATTGTGAATTACTGTCTAATTACTTTACCACACGTCATAAGAGCACAAGCCAAACATGTACATACAAAATAAAATCTTACAATTCGGGCAAAAGATATCCAAGGATTTACATTAATCTACATACCTTTCAAAGCTTCATTTGTAGTGATCAGATCGAGTTCAAGGAAATTGAGTAGCCGCCCAAGATCAACTCCACTAGTCCAGTTCTCTGGAGGCTGGCCAACTTTCAGTTTAAGCCGGCCCCTATTTGCAGTCCCACCCCAGATTATACCAATTGGACGTGGCTTTTCTCCGTTTTCACCCTTCAAAACGATAAGACTTCCACTATCTCCTTCAAGGTCAAAAGTCTGTCGGTTCTCGCCGACTACAAGAAAATCAGTCAAGAAGCATATCCCTTTTTCATCATTGTACTCAAGAGCATATGCCAATACAGTTCCTGTGGTCAAACCAGAACTTCTTCCGACTTTCATTACTTGCTTTCCAATGAGACTGTCAATTGGAGATTGCAAGTCAATAATTTTAACATTTCCAATCTCTCCTATCCCTTTCACGGATGTAGTTACAGCAGTCATGTCAAAATCATCAGTGAAAGGGATAAAGGCACCATCTGCTCTCACAAAGGTCTCTGCAAGTGAAAAGAAATATTAGGAGATTGCAATCACTCCACGAATAAAATAGTTAGTTAATTAGTCTATCAACTCGAAAGGACATGTATTGGGGAAGACATTAAAGAGGGAGAAACGAGAGGTAAAATGGTAGGGGTAAAAAAGGGAACAGTGTTCTAATATCTATATTGTCGAATATTGAATTGACATCTATGGGCAGTGCTGCATCTAGTTCAACTATTCATCATCTCACCAAGAGAATGCCAACATCTGGCACTACCTACTTCTTGATCACCAAATATACTGAAAACAACTGACCTGGATTTATGCCAGCAAATATTGCATACCAGAGGTCATCTCTGATGAATGAAGTTGCTCTTTCAACTGCACCAAGGTAAACACCAGGTCCAAGTGTTGGCGGTAAAGGATGAAACATCTTTTGATTAGGATAATCTAAATCAACAGCAACATGTCGATTTGTTAGGAAACCAACTTGTCGATTGCCTGTTTGGCTCCTCACTATAGCACCTAAGGTCCCGTAGTTTTCTTGGTTTGCAACCTGACATTTGCAGGTAGAATGCAGTGATACTGTAAAGAATTATCCGGTGGAAAGTAATTCTAAGTAATTTCTAAAAATTTCCTAAAAGAAATGGCCAGTGGGTGGGTGTGATAATTTGTTTATAGTATGATCATGCTATGCCCACTTTACAGTGATGTCTTTGCCAAGTTAAAAAGAAACCTACTTTAATTGCCTTCTTAGGAGATACCGTAAAGAGGTTAAATTTTCTGGGCAAAATGAGTTCTACAGTGGACAGTTTGACCATAAATGTGCATAGATTGCTAATTCAGTCAGAAGAAGATAACTCTGAACATAAGCAGATTCAGGAATGGGGTCCTCTTTGGACACGAGCAATGCGAAGCATATTCTGACATAAATATATGGATCCTACAGCCCAAATATTGCAATGAAAAAATTTCAGGTCAGTAGGTCGATCAGCAAAATTCCCTATTCCCCAGTGGCAAGCACTCATTTCTTTTCCACGTGCAAAATTGACATGCAGTTGATTTGAAATGTAAATATAAGAATATGGCTTCAGATATTGGACTCCTATGTCCTAACACATTCAAATTAGAGAAACTTTATCTGACGCATCATATTTTGGCACAGATCTGAGCAAGGATATTGAAAAGCATATAGATTATGTTTTGAACACTTGTCAATTTGAGAGAAGTTGAGATGAATTCAAATATTGTGAAATATGCCAAGGCCACATTTGGATGAAAATTTTTGCTGACGAGATATTACGGAGTTATGGTTTAACTTGGACAGGAAGAACCCCATGTATTGAGCAAAGAGAAGCACATCATATACTAGCGGCATCATAGAAGTGGAAGGTTGTGACACATTTTCAGAATACCTGAGAACCCGAACCAATACATAGATCACTCCCACGGAGGTCATCAACAATCTCAGTGTATAATTGTTCCTTGGGCGCAGGCTCTGGAGCACCAAAATATGAAAATTCCACTACATCCACATCACACCACACCCCTCCTGGTCCCTGAAGACGTAAATGGCATTTCAACTTTAAAGCAAAATACAGGAAGAATCAGAACTCAAGACAGAAAAAATATTTTGCAAGTTAATCGTGCCATACCCCCTTGTGGGTGGGGGGCACTTATAGTTGGTGTCTTTGGCATGTAAATCCATGACATGGATAAGACGAGTGAAAACTATTATCGAAATAAGAGAGTAGGATAGAGAGTCAAGAGGGGAGACAATATTTCAAAATCTTCCCTACTTGAGTTGTTTTACCAGAAAAGAACAAAAACTTTGAAGAAATAGAGGACAGATATTGGAAAGCATGAGCATCTCTGTTGTTAGTTGTTACCTCCAAAGCAGTTGGTAGACATTGGATTGGACTAAGCCACTGCTTGTGGACTTTCCGTGATACAAACACCAGTATTGCTGGTATATTCGTCAAAATGCCACATCGGATTCGAAAACCAATTGCTGTGCCAAGACTGTAACAACGCAAGATCTTGCTGTGAAATGCCCTAATAGTCATGAGCTCAAGCAATGTATTGGCACGCTGACCTTCTGGAAATTGGCCATCAAGCGACTCAAGTAAAACCTCTTTCTGTAGGTTAACAAAGTAATTTGCCCTCTCTTCAGCATCATCTTTAATTCGACAAGGCCATGAAAAGTATGCAGCACTGTTCTCACCATGTTGTCCAGCAGAAGCATGGGGTTGAAGTGATGGTGGACTAAATGAAGGCCGACAAGAGTGATTGCAACAGTACTTTTCAAGGTCCATAGCTGATTCCTCGGATTGTGTGGGGCCCGAGCAACGAGTTCTCGAATTCAACTTTGCTTGATCCGTCAAGTGGTTGGCTGCAGACATACTTATTATCGATTATCAACTTCCTGCATGACACGAAACCCCAAAGGTTTCCTCAAAAACACCATATCCAGTTAGTTTTCTTTCTGACATAATCCCCTGTGATATTTGGTACAGAAGTAAAATATGAGCAGAACTATTGGTATATTATTGTAAATCAAAGGTAATATCAATGAGCAGCTAAACCTGTTTTCTACATTAGTAAAGAAGTACATTTTTTTCTGCAGTGAATGTGCCTACAAGTTTAGATAGAGAATACTTGGTATTGAAATAGCAATATAATATTCAGTTTAACTTCAAAATGCAAAAGGAGTCATGATATCATTGACGAGCAAAGTGCAGTGTGCACAAATTCATTATATCTCCTAACCCAAAATTAGTGAAAGATTTGGGTAAGCTTTTGCCACATAAAAATGAGTAAAAATAAATAAATAACATTATAGAAATCAATAACACCATGTGCTATCTTAAACAGAAGGGTGGGACACAACACAGTAGCATAAGCACCAATGTCTTATAGTATCCAACTATATTCTGCTTTAGCATTGACCTTGACCTAGTGCAACAATTTCGACCAACAGAAACTGAATTATGAAAACCCTGCTCAGCAAATCAAACAATAAGCTACAAAGAATTGCTACAGGAATCAATCTAGAATTAATTTTTTCAAATCAGAAGCTCTGTTGCACTCTTAACAAGAAAAAAAAAGGAAAGAAATGTCAGCTAAATGATATAGTAAAGAATCTATAAAGTGATAAATAAGATGGCAGTGATGCATATAATAAATCACATCAAACCGTGTATTAAACCTTTACTACTAATATGCCACTGTCAGGTAGGTAGACCATTTATCTTTTCAATTAAAAAAGAAAAGAAGTGATCTTGCAAAATAATGTGAACCTCGAATATGTATCATTACCCCCAACCACAACCCTAACACCCAAAAAATAAACACAAACTTGCACACAGATTGGGAGACCCCAGAAAACAATCATATTAGGCCATGTTTGATACATGCCATTTTCCCTGGAAGTTGGAATATATTTTCCAACTTTCCACTTTTTGCCATGTTTGATAGGTAAAATATTCCATGGAAGTTGTTTTCCAAAGCCTCACATGATTGGTTTTTCCTTGTTTTCGAGGAATTGGTTTTCCTACCACCTTGGTGGGAAAATGCTTTCCAGCTTTTTTTTTAAATTTTTTTATTTTATTTTATTTTTTTTGCAATGAAAACAAATTCTATCGCCTATTGTAATAAATTATATCCCTTTAATAGATAATTTTTATGAAAAATAAAGTCAAACGAACACCAAAAGATCCAAAATTTTAATATTTTNAAAGATCCAAAATTTCAACATTTTTAAAGTGAAAAATTATACCAATTAAACACAATTCCCAATAAAACAATTTCTAAGCAATTTAATTCCCTGTTCATTTTTGTAAGGTTTTAGTTAATTTTGTAATTGGCTTATTTTGTAAACAAAAGGACTTAAATTAATAGTCGATGAAAGTTCAAGCAGTAATATGCAAATATGTCAAAAGTAAGTTGAATAGGTCTAAGATTTCGAGTTTAGAACAAATAAGGAAAACGGCGCGAATTTTCGCTGGACTATCACCAGGTTATGGCTCGAGCTACAAAAGTAGAAACATTGTCGCTAGACTGTCGCCCCTCATTCGCTCGAGTGACACCCTATCGCTCGACTGTCGCTGACCTCTCGCTCGAGCGACAACTTTATACGGAAAATTTTATTTTCGCGTTTTAAATGCTTTTTTCCTTGTCCATCTGTTTCCTACCCTACCTATATATATCCTAAAACTACAGAACGAGAATTCGAAGGTTGAACAATAAGCAAATATTGTGCTGTCAAATTTTTTTCATCCTTGAAGTTTTCAACCTTCATGTTTCTTTGAGATTCGTTCTTATTAGTTAGAAAAACATTGAATCTATTATCCAAATACCAAACTGCTACTTCCTACATATCTGTTAGAAAGTACTGAAGATCGAGGAAGGCGACTGAAGTTCTAGTCTGTGAAGAACAGGTTGTTCGTCGTGATCCACAGGAGATAGACGATTCTACCAAGCTAGGGGCTGCTGCAGGATAGTGGAGTTCCAGGAGAGCGTTTGTTGTTGCAGCTGGAATTGGTGCAGGGGAGCACAGAATTCAGGAGAGCTGTTGAAACTTCAGTCAAGTGTCAGATAGTTCGTGTCGTCATCTAGTTTGGTAGACTGTAAGTGCTGAATCGTTTATAGTGGATTGATTGGCAAAGTGCCCGGAATTTTTCCCAGTTGGGTTTCTCAGTGAACAATTCATGTGTTCTTTACTGCTTAATGTTTTACTGTTTATTATGTTCAAACTGCGGTAATTCAACATAGAAAAATTGGATCGTTTGGTTAACCATCTAGAGATAATTAACTTGTGACTTGTTGCATGTTAATTAATTTTTAATTCCGCATTAAATACCTATTCACCCCCCTCTAGGTATTGTTAGGGTCAAACTTGCGTTTTTCAATTTTCTTTTCACCCATTTTCCACATTTGTAATCGAACGGACCCTTAGTACAATTTGGAGAGCAGTGCTGCTTATGCTATTGCTGGTCAACCAATCTTGATGAGTGAAATATAAAACAGGACATGTTGGAATGCGGAAGCGAAATTATCCAAAAATTAGAAAAAAAAATCTTTCATTCAATAAATAAGACCGTCTAGATGTTTACGTGTATGTTATATCAAAAATTAGGGATTTAAATTTTTACCTAAATTCGATGATCAATTTTAGAATTGGGTTTAAATCACAAGCTTTCAACTTTTTGAATCACGAGCTTCCAATCTTTTAATTGCAAGAACTTGATGCTTCAAACCTCCTAATCTTCTCTAGTATTCTCCAAAGTCAAGACTACACTTGTGGGTGGGCACCTTCTTTTAATTAAATCAAGAAACTAATTCTTGGATTATACAATAAGAAAATATGATTTTTCTCTCTCCAAATTTGAACACTATGAAATTATGTATTACGATTCTTGTGGGATTTTTATGTTCATATAATCTCTATTTATAGAGATAAAAGATGTTTTGATCCATGTAAAATAATAATTCCAATATCAAATAAGAGTCTTAATTAAAATTCAAGTGGGAGTTTTAATTAGGGTGTGTCTAAGCCAAATTATTTTGGAAGAATGTATTCTGGAATATTAGATTGACGGAGAATGTGTAGTTGAAAAAGAAGGAAAAATTATTGATGTGATGAAAAATATTATTTTATTGAAAATGTGTGGTTGAAAATGAATAAGAGAATGAAAATTAAAATTAAAATTTAGCTCAAACAAGGGCTTAAAGTCCAAATCCAATTAGTTTACATTTAATTACATGTGTAGTCTTAGAACTACAATTACAATTACAATTAAGTTTACAACTTTTATAGTAATTACAAGTACAAAACTTTATTGTTATAACAATTAAGTCCAATAATATTATAATTACCGTAATTAAATTCAATTACTTTATAAAACTACCACAGGGATCCAAAGTTTAAAAAGGCGAAACTAAGTACTGAGACGGTTTTTCTTTATGAGGCGAGGCGTAAGCCTCGAGACGGATTGAGACGTAAGCCTCACAAAAAAACAAAAAATCTAAGTAAAAGAATTATAAAATAATAGAAAAATACAAAAAAATCAAAGTTGGAGCATATAGTATGGATACATGAGTTTTAGAGTTTATACAAATGTTGGATGAAATCATGTGTTAATTATATAAATCAAAATATTTATAAAATTTATAATTTCTAAATGTGTATATGAAGCAACTAATTGCATGCGAGATTTACTGAACCCTAAGAAGAAGAAAACAAAAAAGAAAAGAGGAAAAACATA
>CAIGRF010151300.1:30795-48681 GCA_903798235.1 Fraxinus ornus
GATGAAGAAGAAGATACTCTTCTTGAATTCTAACTTTTGAATTTTTGTTGAATCTGTTCCTTTTTTTGTCCACTAATTTCTGGCTGCCGTTTAGTTTTCTAGGTATTTTATTATTTTGTTTGGGTCTAAAATGTCTTTTTAAATGAGCCATTTTATTTTTTTAAAAATAGCACTTTCTGATTTCTTTTTATACAATTGAAAAATTAAATTTTAAATAAAGCGCATGCCTCATGCTCCATGAGACGCGCGCCTTGAGGCGTGAGCCTCATATTTTTAGCCTAAAAAATACCGCCTCGAGGCATACTACATGCGCCTCACGGTGAGGCAGGCCTCAAGGCGAGCCTCACTACCGCCTTTTTATACCATGCAGGGATCTAATCGGACATATATTTTCCAAACTCCAATAATTAAATCCTGTCTAGTCGACCCTAGACCACTCAATCTAATTATTAATCTTTACTCTTTCCACCAAAGACAAAAGACTGAACTTTCGAAATATATAAAATCACATAAGCCAATAAATATGTAATATTTTTTCTGACCTGCCGTATATGTATTTTATCCCCGTCTGAGACTCTATAGTTAGGTACGAGCATAAAAGACCGTTTTGCACCCTCTAAGTATTCTCACTAACTTAGGGTGTGTCTAGGAGCACTCAAAATTGTAATTTCAACCGTTAACTATTCAAACCTGGGTCCCACCTGTGGTCAAAAAGGGCTGCTGTTTTTCATGTTAACGGTACAAAAATGAATTCTTTTGGATGGAAAAAGCGTTCCCAGACAGCCTCTTAAGTACCATTTTCTTCAACGGTCCTGTAAACAAATCACAGATGTTGAAATTTAACCGTCACTAAATATTAAGCTCAGATTTTAACCGTTCAACATAAAATACTTTAGTAGTCACTCTACCCATTTTTTAGGGAAACAATTCCCGAAACGAATTCATGTTCTCTACTTCGCTCATTCTCAAGTTCCCAACTCATCGAGATATTTGATCAATCAAATTGATCTCACCTATTGTTGAATCAAAGAACCATTAAAATCATGAAAAAATATACATAACTCTAACAAGGGATTTAGATGAAATCACAGCGGTCAAGTGGAATTTAATTCTACGCACGGTCATGCTATAAACTTGACACGTGGTCCGTTTAATACACTCTAAGTGTACTAGTGTCACCTTTAACTATTTGTGTGATAAGGATAAATCACAAACTCGAATAGAAAATCCGACAACACTGCAACCTTTTGGTACAATGTGCCAACCCTGGTACATTGTTAGTGAATAAATTATTTATGATCAAAATATAAGTTGTGTCACACCATACTTCTCAACGCAAGTACCCAACTTATATTATCACAAATGATCATAGACACTTTAATTCCCATGCTCAATAATTAAGTAAATATAATAAATGAAAAAATTAATTTAATTTAATATAAGATTATTGTTATTTTTTACATTCGCAATACTATATTATATGGGCACACAACCCAACAAGAATATGGGAAAGGGTAATTATATTACCACAACAAAATTTACTTGTAATACCACATTATAATCACACCACAACTAAAATGCATATTTGATAAATACACCACAAAAATTTTACAATTATACTCTTAATCCAATAAAAATTAAAAATGAAAAAGGGTTGTGGTGTACTCATAAACTATTTCTTTCCTTCCCCTGCATATTTCAATTTCACGTTCTCCATTTGCAGTTTTCCATCTGCTCTGGGAACTACTCTTCCACCAAAAATGCCATGGATGGTCCTTTCTTGGAAAGAATATTGGCGTCTTTGCCGTGATGCAATCTATGCTTGCAAGGGAGATGGATTTTGTCATTTATATCAGTCTAATTCTTAGAACTTTCCAGTTTCAGTCTAATTCTTAGAACTTTTCAATTTCAATCAATGACCNCCAATTCCGAAGCCACCGTGACGACCTATGGTGGTGGACCACCTGGGTTGGGTGCTCCATCACCTAGCGCAACTAGCCCAGCCATGGGTCCCCTTCAATTTGGCCGGAATCATCTTCAATTTTTGTCTGCAGCGAACTCGCGAGCGCAGCCGACTCCGTCTTTGTTTCGAAAATGGTGGTTGTTGGTTGCTTGTTGGAGGAAATTGTTTACATAGATAGCTTCGACTTGATGAGGGTAGTCGACCGTGGTGGATTCCGGTCAGTTGGGTGGCCGGGCGAGTTGTCGGTGGATTCCAGCCATGGATTTTGTTCTTTTTAATATTTTTATAAGTTTTGGACTGATTTGCATTTTTTTAAAAGTTTAGAAGTAAGATTACAATTTATTCTTCATTTTTCTTTTCTTTTCTTTTTTGTTTTATTTATATATAAGGGTATATTGGTTATTTTACGTTAAAATTTGGTCAAAAGGACGTTTTGCGCCATAAATGTGAAAGGTATGGGCGTTCTTCGCAAAAAAAACGAAAGATATGGATGTTTTGCACAAAAATTGGCAAAAGTAGGGACATTTTGTGCCAATTACCCTAATTTTTATAAGAAATCAAGTTTCAGCTATCAACAGTTCTACAAAACAAGACATCAAAAATGAAATAAATACTAGTATTATAAAAGGAAGATTACTTGCTAATCAATTCTAACGGGGAAAAAAAGAAGAGAGAAGTGAAAATGAAAACAGTAGTTTCAATTCAAGAGCTTACCTCACAAGCACCTGGCAAAATCGTTGAAGTTCTGGAGTATATCAGAAACCCAACTCATCAGTGGCCTATGGCCTAGGAGGAACTAACATCGTAGTTCCGTATAAATGAGGAAAGCAAAAGATTTTGGGTTATTTTTGCTTCTTCAGGCGTGCTTTTAAGTGGGGTGTATGAAGGGGTGGGCGTAGAGAAGAGAGGGAACTCAGAGGTGCCTCCAATCCCTTTCCTCCAATTATTTGCAGTTCTTAATGACCAAAAATTGCCAGTTTATAAATCTCACAACGCTTTTGCTTGGAGGCATTAGCGATTTTGTTTTGCTTATGAGGCTAATCATTAAAGCTAAACATAATGTTATAACGCTTTTGCTTACGACAACGTTAGGTAAGCAAGTTGATTAATAAAATTAATAGTTGATTAGCCGTATAATTATTAATTATAACTAGTATAATCTATCACCCACATTTTTTTTGTGAATCACTGAGAAGGGATTTTACGAAGGAATAGTGGAAATTTAAAAATGCATTTTAACAAACAAAAAGTAGTTTGATTATATTATTAATTTTAAATTGGATTTATCATGCAAGTGCTATATTTAATTAATCATTAATAAAAAAGAGCTACTATTTGCATTTACAATTGTTATATGTACATCTCACTCTATATATATTCTTATTAAAATTTTTTAAAAAAATCATTTTTCTTTATAAATTCATTTATTTTAACACATATATCTACACCATAACTATTTACATAATATTTTACAAAATGATAATTTGTCAAAATATAAATTGTGAAGTTATTTGATTGATGAATTTTGATCCAATTGAATTTCGTCACATCGTAAATTATTATGTAAGTTAGTTATGTACATGTAGTACAATCGTTTATATATATGTGTGTGTGTGCGCGCGCGCGCTCATCAACCTATCATATTTTCTCCATGATCTTTTCATTTTTTAATCATTGCCATCAATAGACACTGTCAAATTTCTTTATTTGTTTTGATAATTCTAGCAAATTAGTCACCATTATTTTGAATTTAAGAAAATCAAGAAAAAAAATATTAATCATAACAGAAAACTCAAATTCTTAGTTTCATAATCCTAGCAGAAAAGATAATCATCATTTGTTTTCCATTAAAAAAAAAATCAAGAAAGAAAAGATAGTCCCAATACTAAGATACTTCAAAATGAAATTTCTTAGTAATACTACTTGAATTCAAAAGACACAATATCAAATAACACAAACACAATCATTCACATACTAAATTCATCAAATCCAAGTAAAAGATAATTCTTACTTTTATGAACTCTTCATATATTTCTATATCTTTATGTATTCGTTCTAATGGTGTTTCTTCTATTGTTTTGTTTGACTTTAGTTAAAGTTGATATTTTGTGATTTTATAAAAAGGCCAAAAAGAATTTAATGAAAATAAATATTAGTGGATAAATTTAGAATGATATATATTTTTTTAATTTTATATGTCTATTTTAGTACATTTGCATAAAGTTAAAAATATAATATAATTTTCTTTTTAAAAATGGACGTGTGTGAGAGAGAATAATGGTTCCCTAAAAAAATTCAAGAGTGTTTAGCAATTTTTCTAACCATTTTTTATTCTTACGTGCGGTGGGACTTACAACTATTATCTACTTTGAACATATAAAAAAAACTCTCAATTTAATTTATAATGAGTATTAGTAAAATATTTTATACACTCTATATTTTGACTCTTCATTTAAAAAAAAAAAATATTATTGATTTCTTCTTACATTTTATTTAACATATTTTTGTATATGTTAATGATTTGTCAATTTTAAAAAAAAAAATTAGTAAGTGGTGTATCTAAATTTATAGCTTACTAAATTCAATTATTATAAAGTAAGAGTGTTTTCGAGACATTCTCTATTTGTAAGGATTATTTTATGAGTAAAAGAGAGTATATTAAAATAAATAAATAATTTGAAATTATTATAAACTTTAGTGATTATAGGACCAAAAAAAAAAAAAAAAGAATTTAGGGTGTATTTGAGCCACATTATTTTGGAACAATTTATCTTGAAATAGTAGAATGATGGAGAATGTGTGGTTGAAAAAGAAGGAAAAATTATTGATGTGATGAAAAATATTATTTTATTGAAGAATGTGTTGGTGAAAATGAGTAGAAAAATGAGAATGCAAATTTTAATGAAGAATAAATTTCTGTTGGCAATTGATAAAATTAACTCTATATATATATATATGTATAGTATACATTATTATGCACGATAGGATGATTTTGATAGAAACATTTTCAACATAAATTTGTTCTATCCAGTGGATAATAAATATTGAAACATAAAATAATGAATATTACTATCTGGTGAATGAATTTTGTTGCATGTTTGTTAGTGCACATAAATACCCATTTTTATCTTTCTTTGCATTCGTCCTTAAATAGCATTTGTACAATGAGCACTCAAATCGTCGCAAAAGATTATACTGCGTCCATGGAGTCTAAAATATAACATCTAGAAGGCCATAAAATATAACTGAACTAAACCGAAAGATCACACAATATCTAGAATGGCCAAACTATTGAAGATGATAGAGCACTCAAAGTCTCATTATGTGACGTACAAATTTACTTTTAATGATCTAACTCATTTTTTAATATGTTTCGATTTCTTAAATATGCCATTTTAAAATCATTAGATCATTGTACAATGACCAATAGATCATAAAAGGACCAACAATTTCTTTATTTACTTGCAAGAGTTATGTAAGTTTCTTACTAGATACGACATGAAGATGATGTGTAAGTCGCTTGTTGATTATCTGTCATTACATGCAAATATGTTGAAGTTAAGTACGTGTTTGGATTATTATGATTTATTGCAATTGTACGATATTTTGCCGATTTTAAAAAAGACATATTTTAGAAATCTAAACAAGTGTAAAAATGAGTTAGATCCAAGAAATAGATTTGTATATTGCAGAATGAGACTTCATATGCTATGTGACTCCCGATTTCGCTATTTTGGTGTTTTAGTGAACTTTCGGTTAAGTTCAAGATGTGTGATCTTCAGGATCGATTATAATGATTTTATCCTCCTTGAATGTTGTTTGATGATCCAAGTTATTTATGATATGAATAGAGTGCTCGATGTTCCAACCTATTTAAGGACGTGCCCAAAAATGATAAAATGGACATTTATGTGCAACCACACATGCAACAATATTTATTCACAACATTTCAGAAAAATGTACAAATTGTACATTGAGATCGTTGAAAAGAAGTGAGGTGTCTGCATGAGGGAGAAAGTATCATATAGTAGAAGTTGATGTTCGTTAACATGTGTAAACTGCAAGTGCGTGAGTTGCGTTTAAGTAATAAAGTGCATTTTTTGAGTCTAAATTGTCGATCCCTCGAGCAATGTATACGTTTTATTACACGGCTTTAATTAATTTAATCCTAACAATAAAAAAACATAATAAATATTTTGATTTGAAAACGTGAAAGATGAATAAAAATCTACAAAATAAGAAAATATAAAAATCTTGGGAATTTTGTAGAAAAAATGTGATTGTGATTTTAATCCATTTTCTTACCGTTATCAGCCGCAATTGTTGACCTTTCTCTCACACTTCAACTCAGCAACGGTCCAAAAATTGCTTTTAATTTGGAGAAAAATTGTTGCCAGACAAGCACTACATCTCTATATCAAGTCAGTGTTAGGAATGGAACTCCAAAAAAGTGTAAAAAAAAAAAAAAAAAAAAAAAACATCTTTTCTATTTTTACTTTTCAGTTTATTTTAACTAAAATTGTCTTTTCCATAAATAAATTGATTATTAACCGTCCAATTTATAATATATTAAATATCACATCAAATGAGAATCATTTTTTGAACAATTTTAGCCATACTATAATTCAACTATTTCAGTAATACATTACTTTTCGTTTGTCAATATGTATTTAATTTATTTAACTATTTAGTTATCATCAATGTATATACACATTTGACAAATTCATTTCAATTGTGTACTTTCATTAATGTATAAATTTTTTATTATTAATTCTCAATTAATTAACATTCACATCCATTTAATTAATATCCATCTTCATTTATGCATTTTATCATTCTTAATTTTAATTATAAGTTAATTAGAATTTCACATTTAAGAATACATTTCATTATTTATGTCCATGTATGCTAATTAACATATAGTTTTATTTAATTAAATGATTTAACATTCATTGCCAGATATATATTCCCCGATATTAATTATAAATTAATTAATAATCAAACATATTCAAATATTACTTTTATAACACTTATAAATCATTTCATAGTAACGTGCAATGTACGTTCAACGTTGACTAATAAATGGCCAATGACAAATAAGTTTGTGAACCAAACATTTGTTTGAGGATGCTCGTGCCAAGAATGAAAGTTTAGGTTTTGGTTTGGAACAAGGTAATTTAGTTGAGGACGATTTGTGTCAATTAACCTAATTTTATTTTCCAATGTTCATGACTGTGGGATCCTTCTTATGACATTAATGGTATGATTCAGCAACGTTATTTTGAAAAATGTATTCTGAAATAATATATTAATAGAGAATGTGTGAATGAAAAAGAAGGAAAAATTATTAATGCGAAGGAAAATATTATTTTATTAAAGAATGTAATGTTGAAAATAAGTAGAAAAATGAAAATAAAAATTGGAACGTGTACTATATAAATCTTTCCGTCCATCTTTTTACTTTGTCTCTGTAATCCACAAAAGGCATATACCCCACCCCTTCCACCCCAACCCTAATCAACAATCCACAGTACCACACATATATTACACTGACGAATACCACCACTTCTACCACTCATCTCTCTCAAATTAAATCTGTAGATTCGAATTTAGATATAGAGGGTTCTATAATTTTCTGCACCCAATTTATATGTACAGATTCTTCGAAACTCTGAATGTATTGGTTATTGATTGATTAATCACACCTCTCTAGTTAGATCTGTCAATTTCAGCCCTTTATTAGTTTATTTATAGTTTTCCTAATTTCAGGTCTTCTTTCCGAATTTCAGCGATTTATAAAAATCTGGAATTTTGATGTTAGTTTTTAAATTTTTTGAATACCCTAATTGTAATATATTGGTTGTTGAATCTTGGTTGTATTGAGGGTGGAGAAGTTTCTGGGTTTGAAAGTATTATTTGAGCTGAAGATAATCAAATGGATAGATTTGGAGATGAGGGCAATATTGAAGAGTCCGTCAATCTCCAAGATCGTAAACCATTTGGTGCAAATCCAACAGGTTTGCTATATATACGCGTGTGATATGGTCTTTTATGTTTGAGCTCACTCTTGACAGATTTGCTTCTTGTCCATTCTAAGCTCGTTGACTTCATTTATTATTGTTTACTTGACCTCTGCTTATTCTGTTAACTGGGACAATAGGTTTGCAAATATCCTTAGTCGACCCATTTGGGTTTCTAGCAATAAATTAATTACATAACGGTCAACTCCTCCATTATTATTGAATCTAATGTTTTATTGTATGTAACTTCATTGTGAGCAGCTGAGATGTGTTATGCTTTTCCAGGAAAGGATCTTTTTTCATTTTAATCAACAGGATATCTTTGTCTTGTATTTCAACCCAGTGCTTGTTTTGTAGCGCTTAAAAAATATTTACTTATAAGTAAGTTTAAATAAATAGATTACTTTGTTGGTCAAAACTGGAATATATTTTGAAAGTATTTTGGAAGTAATCCAAACTTCACTGTCCAGATAAGTAACTTTTTTAATCTACAAGAAAGAAAATAAGAATCCATCTAAACATGTTTTGTTGCTGCTTGTCCCAACTTATAAGTTGATTTTGGCTTCCAAATTTGGTACATTTAATTATTGTCTGTGTTTACAATATGATTCTTATTTTAAACACGGGGATATGTGCTTTATTTCCTATTAATTTGGAAATTATGGCAAAATATAAGACGACTTCACTTTCCAAACTGTGTGCTAGAAATTAAGTCTCAATTATATAATGATAGCTATCATGAGATGATCCATAGTTCCTTTTTGTGCATGAATTATTATCATATTGCTGAACAAGTTTGAGAAATGATTTTAGAAGTTCATCATTTTTAACTCAAATCCATTTGGTGGAGCAGGACGAGCTGTATTTGATGCATCACAATATGAATTTTTCGGTAATGATCTAGTTGAGGAAGTTGATCTTGGGGGATTAGAAGATGAAGGGGATGTTCTCCCTGAAGTTGCATTTGATGAAGAAGGATTTCAACTTGATGGAGATGAGGTTATTTTTTAAGCTTTTAAAGTTCAATGGTTTTCTTTCGAAAGAACTTCATTGCTAAGAATTAGGACGGCGCAATTTTGCGATATATTTTCAGGGTGAAGCCATGGGATCTTTATCTGAGATTGATGATCTCGCCAACACATTTTCAAAGGTCTGTCTTTATTTATATTAAAAATTGTTGGCATAGTTCCATTGAAGTTTTGAATCTCAAATTGTGGTCTTCAACATTTGTTTAATTATTGTCTTCTTGTGTTCTTTTCTCTCTCTTGGTGGGCATTGTATGGATGACTATATAGGGATCTTATTCTTTTTTGGTACAGTTAGATTTGGTTATAATAAAATAAAAAGAGATTCATTTTTGTATCTAACTTTTTTATATTTGAAATTCTGCATGGACTTGATAATATATGTTATGTCTCATTGTAAAAAAGAGGATAGAACTTCTGCACTTGATAACTGTTCATTTACAGTTCTACAGTGAT
The DNA here is from genome assembly GCA_903798235.1 of Fraxinus ornus. Lineage (NCBI taxonomy): Eukaryota > Viridiplantae > Streptophyta > Magnoliopsida > Lamiales > Oleaceae > Fraxinus > Fraxinus ornus. The sequence continues at coordinate 40,260 of CAIGRF010151300.1, forward strand.
AATATCATCTCCAGAACGAAGAGAAACTGGATGGAAGAATTTGCAAATAGAAAATCTAGATACTCTTTTTTATCCAAGGATAGACTTGCTACCATCCTGTTTGTCTTGTGATCATTTCTCTTCTTGATACTCTTTAACATCTCAAGTATTGTTGAAAGAAATACAAATTTTCTGAAAACTGAACGTTCTGGATCCGATGTTTAATAATTATGATTCGATCCAATAAAATTATTCTTGTTTACTTGTATTGTATAATACATTTTCTCCATCCAATCAAAACATCCATAACATCAAGAATCAATCTCCGAAAATGAGACTGGTGACCATGCTCTGTGCTTTCTTCCTGTGATTCCTGAAGATCTTTTCCTTTGCTTGTGGATGTTTTGTTTTGTAAAAGAGAATTTATGTTTGTGCGGTTGTGGTTAAGAGAGAATCATTTTAAAGTATTTGTTGAAGTTGCATCACTTCCAAACTATGTCTCACTTTGATATATCATCTACTCCCAGAGCTGGATTGAGTAAACATCTTACATTTTTGTTGATCCATAGCTTTTGTCCTATTATAAACATACCAATGTTTGACTTGCCTGCATAAGTCTACCTTTATAGAAGTGTTTCTGAATAACACAGTGAATATAATTGGTAGCAACTTTGGGTGTCTGTGGCCATGACACCTGATGTGATTTTTCTAGTTTTGCCACAAGAGTAACACTTTTGGTTAGTTTAATTGTAATATAATTACTTAGTTCAATTATTGCCTATCTAATTAATGGGCTGATATCTCTTCTTTTTCACATACAGTTAAACAAAGTTGTCAGTGGGCCAGGAATTGCAGGAGTTATTGGTGGTCAGGGGTCCAGAGAAAGTGAGTTGGATCGCGCTGTGCATACTCTTTGACGTTATTACGTTCATTTGATTACGTTGACTGCATGTGTCAGTGATACATCGACCTTAATCCTTATGCATAATGTTGTTTCTCTAATATCGTAGTATATGGCGGGCACTATTATTTCTTGACAGCTGCAATGTATGTGAACTCGAATGAAGCCTTGTAATATAGCTCAGCTTCGCTTGTTCAAAATGGGCTCTACTGTCTATTTAACTATTTACAAGCCAAACTAACATGAACTCGTCTCAAGTTGACTTTGCTGGGTAGCAGGTTACATAAATGTTTCTTTTGCTTTTATAATTACACACATACATGCTTGTGTGCACACTTACATACAAAAGTCACATTTATATTAATTTATACGTATATATTTATAATTGTAGCCGTAAATAAATTTCATCTTCTAACTTATTTGCTGAAATTTTTAATTTTGAATTACCATCAAGGAACTTGAAATGAATGAGAACTTATTAACCTCAGCAGCAAGAGTTATAGATTTCTCTTCTCTAAGTGTCTTTAATGTAAATGTAAGTGCTGCAAAAGAATGATATGGAAGGTCCTGCAAGTAAACTGTGGTAATTTATGAACCATTTAGTTCATCTCTGTATTCACAAGTATGGTTACACCTGTGAATAAATCTTGCAAATCAGAAATTTAATTAGGGCTACAGTATTGGGAAACCATAATCAATATTTGAAGTTGGTGATGAAGTGAATGGCTTAATACTCGGAATATTACTTTGCGTCTTGGAAATCTTAGGCTATATGATATTTAATTATATTTGGGGTCCTTAAGATATGTTTTTGAGCAAATGGGACATGAAACTTTGATTTCTTCCTTCCTCCAGCGCGTCAAATTTTGTATCACACGGATTAATGTTTGTGAATTTCTGCAGTTGCATTTCTCATGGTTGATGAAATCTTCTGTACAGTTTGTATGAATTTGCATGACACACAAAGTTTACCTTACATGACATAGTAGACTTTTTGGCCATCCCATCTTTTTTTCGAAATGCTACATTATGTTAGTTTATTTATAGAGTATTGCAAAATTTTTCAACTGAGTTTTAATGTAGTTTATGGCTTTTCTCATGCCATCTTTAAATGCATGTCAATTTCATGAAACAAATTAGGAAAAGTTCACATTTGGTGGAGAAAAATCAATGCGAGCAAGTGACGTGGATCAGGAATAGATATTTGGTTTAGTTGTTCTATATCAAGATTGTAAATTTTTCCTCATGTTATCATGTTTCAGGTTCACCTGCTACTGAATGGGCACAAGAGTCCGATTTTCCCATTTGGTTTGATCAGCATGCTTTTGATGCTGCAAGCACCGAGGAAAGCAAAAGATGGTCATCACAGCCATATTCCTCTAACCGCTTTATGGAATCCAAGTCGTTGTTCAGAACATCTTCACACCCTGAACCACAGCATCAGCCCCCACATCAGCATCAACAGCAACACCTACGCCATCACCATTCTATTGAAGCAAATCTTGTTCCAAAGATGCCGTTCACTTCATATCCTCCCACTGATGGCAGATCACAGCAAGCTTTAGCAAATAGTCAGTCTAGCCACCCTAATCTTGCATATCGCTCGGGTGGGCACCAAATGGCAGCTGCTTCTCCCAATATTTCTTCTTTTTCTAATCCTCAGCTTCATATGAATGCCTTGCCTCAAGGGTCACTTTATGGGGGAAATTTGCCTCAGGTAACACATGGTCTTCCAGTTAATAGTCGTCTCCAGAACCAGTGGGGGAACCAACCTAGTGTATATCCTGTAGATCGTCCTGTCCTCCCAAACAATATTTTGCAGCAACAGCAGTTAGCCCATCAAAATGGCTTAATGCCTGCACAGCTGCACTCCCAGCAACATAGAGTTCAGCATCCGTTTCAGCCATCCTTTGGCCATCTATTGGGGCCGCAGCCTCAACTTCATAATTCTCACATTTCTGCATCACCGCCTATGATAAGTAACTCTGAGATGCTTGGATTGGCTGATTTGAGAGATCCAAGGGCTATATCAATGCTGAGAAATAGACAGGGTATGCAATATTCTCAACATGGTTATGAATCTGGTAGCCATAAGAGTGATAGCAGGTGGCCAAAGTTCAAATCCAAGTACATGTCAGCAGATGAAATTGAAAACATTGTGAGAATGCAGCTTGCTGCTACTCATAGCAATGATCCTTACATTGACGATTATTACCATCAAGCTTGTCTAGCCAAAAAATCTTCCAGTGCAAAGTTGAAACACCATTTCTGCCCAACTAATCTGCTTGATAATTCTTCCAGGGCTCGTTCTAACAATGAGCCACATGCTTTTCTCCAGATTGATGCTCTTGGGAGGCTTTCCTTCTCTTCAATACGCAGGCCCCGTCCACTTCTTGAAGTTGATTCCCCAAATTCTCCTAGTAGTGGTAATGTTGAACTGTTTGAGAAGCCTTTGGAACAGGAGCCTATGCTTGCGGCTAGAGTGACCATTGAGGATGGCATTTGCCTCCTCCTTGATGTTGATGATATTGATCGATTCCTACAATTTAATCAGCCCCAAGATGGTGGGGCCCAGTTAAGGCAAAGGAGACACATCCTGTTAGAAGGGTTGGCATCATCCCTTCAGCTTGTTGATCCTCTCGGGAAAAATGGCCACACAGTGGATTTAGCTCCTGAAAATGATCTCGTCTTCTTAAGGTTAGTTTCTCTTCCTAAGGGCAGGAAGTTCCTATCGAGGTATCTTCAACTTCTTTCTCCCAGCGATGAACTCACTCGAGTAGTCTGCATGGCCATCTTTCGTCATTTGAGATTCTTGTTTGGTGGCCTTCATGATGATCCTAGAGCTTCTGAACCAACAATCAACCTTGCAAGAGCCGTGTCATCTTGTGTACACGGTATGGAGCTTAAAGCTCTTGCTTCATGCCTTGCATCTGTGGTTTGTTCAGCCGAGCATCCTCCTCTGCGTCCCATTGGAAGCCCCACTAGAGATGGGGCATCTGTTATTCTCAAGTCTGTTCTCGAGAGGGCAACTGAGCTCCTGAGAAACCCTCATGCTACTAACTGCAGCATTCCTAACAGAGAATTTTGGCAGGCTTCTTTTGATGCATTCTTTGGTCTCCTTTCAAAATACTGCTTTAATAAATACGATTCAGTTATGCAATCCTTCCTCGCCCAAGTCTCACCAGACACAGCTACTCTTGGGTCTGAGGCAGCCAGAGCCATCAGTAGAGAGATGCCAGTCGAGCTCTTACGAGCAAGCCTTCCTCATACCAGTGAGTCTCAGCGAAAACTATTATTGGAATTTGCACAGCGGTCCATGCCCGTGATAGGTCTTGGGGATCAGGGCGGAGGGAGTTTTATCTCTTGATATTGTCGTCGTGACTCGTGCCCATTTCACAATGACATGAAGTTGCAGGACACTTCATAGAAAAAAATGTTGATTTCGACAAATATCAGTTGGTTTCAGTTTTTTGTTTTAAATTTTTCCAAGATAAAGGGACGTCAGTCCTGGCACGATGGAGGAAGTTTTTAAGTACGCCATCGGGGAAATGTGTTTTCTGTATTTTAACTTGGGAGCTTATTTTGATGATGCTCTTCTATGCAACCCTGTTAGTAATGGGGAATTTAGAGGTTAGAAATGTACAGGTGCAGATAGACTTTGCTTATGTTGCCAAGCTTTTAGGTTTGAAGGTTGTGGGATAAGTGTTTGTTACTATAGTGCATATGACATGTAATTTGCCGCGATGGGTACTTGGACACTTGGAGAAAATGGTTGTATTTCTGTAACATTATTTGTAATTTCTTTTCCTATACTTTTGTCTTTTTGCACATACTTGTGTTTTCCACTTGACTAATTTGAGTCATCATGTCATTTCTGTTTTGATTTTGAAAGCAATAAAATCTTATTATAGCCGCTCCTTGAGAACATTTACAAGGTTGTTAAAATCTTATTATTCTACAGTCCTAAATATTAAAATGAGTGTTCAATCTTTGGATTTTATGATTCCAAAATCACAAAATGAGCAAGATCGTGTGGAAAACTGCAAATTGATGGAATCCTAATTGATAGTTGGGACATCCCAGGATCTATAGGATTTTGTAACGAAAGAATGTGTGGCTGAAAAAGAAAGAATTTTTTTTTCAAATTTATATGTAATATTATTTTACTGAAGAATGTGATTAATAAGAAAGACAAACAAATGAATTTTAATTTAATAGGGGCCAAACAATTGGCCTTTTCATTTGCATATGCGTACTCAACCTAGACATGAATAAGCTTAGGGCTCAAAGAAAACAATCACCGTCTAGACTTATAGAGCATGTTTAAATTTAGATTTTAATCTAAGTTAAAGTCGACAATTAATTTTTATTGCATATTTGATGAGTCATAATTTTTAATCATACATTTCATCAACTTTTATTAAAGATTCAAAATAAACTAAAAGCTGATTTTAATCCCCACCGATCATATACGTATTAAAATCTGAATTTTGATTTTCACCAAAGGACTAAAACTAAAAAATAAAATAAGTTCAATAAAAAACTCATAATAACTTAGACCCAACCTAAGTTTCTCTACCTAAAGTTGTTCTGATTGTACGATATAACATTTTAAAGCAAGCTATTATAATTCAAAAATGGTCACAAAAAAAAAAAAAAACGTGCTAATTAATGAAAGAATGCGTTCGAATTATCATTTCACCTATTCCAAATTGGGACAACCTTCCATTTACACAACACTCAGCATTTATTAGCTCTAACTAAAATAGTAGCAAACCAGAAGGAAGCATACTGATAGAAATCTGTTGTGTTGTCCTTGCGACCAATGGATCAACGCTGCAACTGCGGTTGATCACCGGCGCTTTGACGGTCAGTCTCTGGTTTTTCTATATTGCGGGCGCCGGCGAAAAGATCAACTGGTTCGGAGTCGGCAATCTTCCCTCGTTCTTGTGCTTGTTGCTTAGCGATATGGCAAGCACTGGAGAAAAGATCAACGGGTTCAGAGTCAGCAATTTTTCCGCCTTCAAGTGGGGTGCCGGCCTTGTAGCTTACTCTCAGAGCTTCATCTTCTGATAGCTTTGCCTGTGCTGTTGCATACTCGATATCATCTTTACTCTTTGCCATTTTGATTTTGGTTGTCCTTTTTTCAGATTCTTTATATTTATAGTTCGTTTATGTAGGTGAGTGCGTGGCAGTTTCATTGCCATCAGACTGACAAGTGTCATAGTAGGAAATGAAACGTGGCAGTTCCGCAGCCATGAGATCGACAAGTTTCAATAGTGTATTATAGATGGTGTTAAATAAAAGGATTATGCGATACATAAGCCTACCAAACGCTCACAAGGACGGAGCTGACGTGTAATTTTTTTTATTTTTTTATTTCGCGAGATCCACCCTTCATGTGAGAGGGTGCAAGTCTCCTGTACAAATGGATTTTCTCAAAAATCATTGACCGCAAAAAAATTTTTTTGGTTAAGATAATGCTATGTGAAAAAAAATGTACATCAAGCATGATTGTAATGCTACTCGTCCATACCTTTGATTATCAACTTTTTGTGTGAATTAGGGAGTGTTTGATTCTTTTTTTTTAATGAATGAATTTTATAATAATAATTTTTGAATAATGTGCAGTTGAACAATGATTTTTTTTTTTTAATATTTACGTGTAAAATTATTTTATGGAAAGAATACGTGCTTAAAAATGAATTAAAAGAAAAATATTTTTTTATGTAGAGTAATGATGTTCATTACCATCAGTATTAAACATTGGTTTAGAAGGTGATCTCACAGATAAATTTATTCAAATGCAAAATCGCATAACTTATTTAATTGAGTCTATAAAGTGTAGACTTCTAGACTGGTAATCTATCACAACTGATGTTAGATAACATTACTATTATAAATTTTTATTTTTTATTTTTTATTTTTTTATGTAAAATGGTTCAAACAGGGGGATAAATGGATTTAAGCTATTGGAATTTAAGATCCAATTAAAAGATTTCAATCACTTGGCCAATTGTCTAGATGAATAACAATACTCTTTAAAAGAATTTGTAGCCTAATGTCTAAAGAACATCATTTACGTGAAAGAATAAACTATCTAGTACCAATACCTTTAATTGAATATGATATTAGTGGTGTTTAATACCCGTCTATATGGAATTAACAGATATATTTAATTAATAACCTTACGTTTAACTGATTTTTTTTTTTTCCCAGTTAATGTCACTTATATTGCCACTTGCTTTGATGTCAAATACCTCTAATGTTAAATAACACAAAATCAATTCACTGGAGTAATTTATTAGTTCTCTCTTGAGATTTTATTTGCTTTACAAAAAAATCTTCTAATATAGGAATGGGGGCAATGGAATGGGGTAGGACCAGACGGATTAGTTCCAATAGAGAGAATTTGGTTGAACTTTGTATGTTATTTCTATACATCAAATAAATTATACGCAATAAATATCTATTTGACATGCAACAAAGAGTTATGTTTTTTGTTTTTTTGTGCCTCAGCGCTGTTAATCATCGTCTATGCGGTTGTTAGGAAACTTGGTTACTAGTTGACTAAGTGTTAATAGCTTGCTTAGTTTGTTTACTTGTTTGTTATTTTCTTTTAGAATAAGCCATGATTTGTAGGGTGTAGTTTTGATATTCCTTATAGTTAGCCATGATATGAGTATTGTAAATCGTGGTTGCATCTGCTATTTTTCTGTTTTGTAATGGCTATAAATAGCCTCCTTTGAGAAGATGAATAAACAAGCTTAAGAGCTACAAATTCCTTCTTAACAGTGGTATTAGAACTCCACAACAGGGCCTGATTTGAGAAGTAGTGAGTGAGTGAAATACTGAGAGAAAAGAAAGAGATGGCTGAAGGAAACAATCTCCTGAGCATTCCCAAATTTGATGGGGACTACGATCACTGGTCAATGTTAATGGAAAACCTGTTGCGATCAAAAGAGTATTGGAGCATCATCGAGAAAGGTTACACCGAGCCTGCTGATGTAGAAGCATTGTCAGCTGCACAACGAAAAACCTTGGAGGATCAGGACCTAAAGGATTTGAAAGCAAAAAATTACCTATTCCAATCGATTGACAAATCAATTCTAAAGACCATTATTCAAAAAGATACCTCCAAGCAGTTATGGGATTCCATGAAGAGAAAATATCGGGGGAGTATTCGAGCTCAACGAGCTCAACTTCAGACACTTCGCAAAGAATTTGAAGCCTTGGAAATGAAATCTGGAGAATCAGTGAATGATTAATTCTCTAAAGTGATGCTGGCCGCAAATAATATGAGAAATGCAGGAGAAGACATGCAAGATGGGAAAATAGTTGAAAAAATCTTGTGCACAATTACTAGGGCTGGACAAAAGTCCCGAATCGAACCAAACCCGAACAGAACCGAACCGAATCGAGCGATTCTTCATAAGTTAAATACCCGAACAGGTACCCGAATCGAAACCCAATGGGTATGGGTCGGGTCTCGGGTCTAGACCACGAACCGAAACTAAATACTTTTTTTATTTTAATTTTTTT
>CAIGRF010151300.1:50114-62743 GCA_903798235.1 Fraxinus ornus
ATATGGATCACCGACATTTTAATATTAATATCTACTTTTTGGTATTTGTATGCATTGAATTAATGCTATTCGACAGCTAGTTATTTATATATTTTTGAATTGGGTTACGTTAATTTGTAAAAGTTACGAATGAAATGTCATTAGTTATATTCATGTAGTGTTGCTGTAAATGTTAAAAAAATTAATTATGGTACGGAACCGAATTGAATCGAACCGAACGGTTCCATAATTATATTTGGACCCGACGGTTCCATTTATTAAATACCCGAAAATTTTGGAACCGAACCGAACCAATCCGAACCGACCCACCTCCAAGCAGTTATGAGATTCCATGAAGAGAAAATATCAGGGGAGTATTCGAGTTCAACGAGCTCAACTTCAGACACTTTGCAAAGAATTTGAAGTCTTGGAAATGAAAACTGGAGAGTCAGTGAATGATTAATTCTTTGGAGTGATGCTGGAGGCAAATAATATGAGAAATGCAGGAAAGGACATGCAAGATGGGAAAATAGTTGAAAAAATCTTGCGCACACTTATAGAAAGGTTCAACTACATTGTGTGCTCTATAGAGGAGCCGAAAGACATTGGTAGTCTTTGGTGGACAAGTTACAGAGCTCATTATTGGTCCATGAGCAGAAGTTTCGAAAAAGTAGTGTAGAGGACCAGGTTTTGAAAGTCACAGAAGGTGAAAGATCTGGAGCAAAGGACGAAGACAAATTCAGTGAAAGAGGTAGAGGTCGTGGAAATTTCAGAGGAAGAGGAAGGGGTCAAGGTAGAGCCTCTTTTTAATAAAGCTATGTCAGAATACTACAGATGCCACAAGTTGGGACATTTTCAATACGAATGTCCTAGCTATGCCGATTATGCAGAGTATGCTGAGCTAGATACAGATCAAGAGATGTTACTTATGTCTTACGTTGAGACACATAATTCCAAAAGAGAAGAGGTGTGGTTCTTGGATTCAGGCTGTAGCAATCACATGAGTGGAGACAAACAGTGGTTCATTGAGCTCGATCAGTCTTTCAGGCATTCAGTAAAGCTTGGAAACAACTCAAAAATGGATGTCATGGGGAAAAGAAGTATCAGAATATATGTTGAAGGCAGAACTCAGGTAATCACTGAGGTATTTTACATTCCCGAGCTGAAAAATAACTTGCTCAGCATTGGGCAACTTCAAGAGAAAAATTTGGCTATTTTGATTCAATATAATGTTTGCAAAATCTATCATCCAATGAATGGGCTAATTATGCAAACAAATATGTCTGCATATCGAATTTTGTGCTGCTTGCTTCTATGCCTACTAATGCTCTAGGACCAACTTGTTTCCAAGCATCATCAGATGATTTAACAAACTTATGGCACCAGAGGTTTGGTCATCTCAACATGAAAGGGCCAGGGCGTTGGCATATAGAAAAATGGTTAGAGGGTTACCAATCCTGAGAGCCAGCTCCAAGTTATGTACTGATTGTGTAGTGGGGAAGCAACATCGTGATCCTTTTCCCAAGAAAAGTTCCTAGAGAGCCTCTCAACCATTGCAACTTGTACACTCGGACATCTGTGGTCCAATTACTTCAGAATCTAATAGACACAAAAGGTACATAATAACGTTTATTGATGACCATAGTCGCAAAATATGGACATATCTCTTGCATGGTAAGTCAGAAGCATTCATTGCGTTTACAAAGTTCAAAAGTATGGTAGAAAAGGAGTAAGGAAATTATATTTGTTATTCGCGTACTGACCGAGGTGGGGAGTTCAACTCATCTGCGTTCAACAATTTTTGTAGTTCAAATGGGGTTACTAAACAACTCACCGCGGCCTACTCTCCACAATAAAATGGAGTGGCTGAGAGAAGAAATCGAACTATAATGAACATGGTGCGATGTATGTTGACTGCAAAGGAGGTTCTAAAGAATACTGGTCGGAAGCGGTGAATTGGGCAGTACATATGCTCAATAAGTGTCCCACATCAGCAATACAAGATAAAATACCTGAAGAATCATGGAATGGAATCAAGTCTTTGGTGGAATACTTCAAAGTGTTTGGGTGCTTAGGACACGTTTACAAACTTGAAATAAAAATTAAAAAAAACTTGATGATCAAAGCTTCAGGTACGTGTTTTTGGGGGTTAACGAAGAATCTAAAGCTTTTCGAATGTATGATCCAGTGTCTAAGAAGATTGTTATAAGCCGAGATGTGGTTTTTGAAGAGGAAGAAAAATGGAACTGGAACAAAACGAGTGAAGAAGCTCGTTGCGATGCTCTTAAATGGGGAGGTTAAGAAAAAGAAAGAGAAGAAGATGTGGAGGAAGTTGAAGAAGAAGAAGAAGAAGAAGAGAATGGAGCAAACAGTTCAAACCTGCCTACACCAACTAATATGACAAGTCCAGGAGTAAACAGTCCAGACCTACCTACACCAACTAATATGACAAGTCTAGTTCAATGGAGGAGAAGAAAAGAGCCACTATGGATGGAGGACTATGTGAGAGGTGAATGATTGTCTGAGGAAGAAGATGAAGTGTAGCAACTAGCTATAGAGATCCAACAACTTGCTATGTTCACTTCAAACGATCCAACAACTTATGAAGAGGCAGCTAAAAGTCCAACTTGGAGCGAAGCAATGGACCGAGAAATTCAGGCTATTGAGAAAAATGGTACATGGGAACTAACTGAATTACCTAGAGGAGCAAAGAAGATAGGTGTTAAATGGTTTTTCAAAACCAAGTTGAATGAGAAGGGAGAAGTGGATAAATACAAGGCCCGGCTCGTAGCAAAGGGATATACACAACAAGCCGGCATCGACTGCACTGAGGTATTTGCTCCTGTAGCTCGTTGGGACACTATTTGACTAATACTTGCACTTGCAGCTAATCAAGGTTGGAAAGTATACCAACTCGATGTTAAAAGTGCATTTTTGCACATTGAAATCAGGGAGAAAGTGTTTGTGGAACAACTACGGGGTTATGAGGTGAAGGGTGGAGAAAACAAAGTATACAAATTGAGGAAAGCACTCTATGGGCTTAAACAGGCCCCACGAGCTTGGTTCAGCAAAATCGAATCCTATTTCATCAAGGAGGGGTTTGAGAGATGCTTAAGTGATCATACACTTTTCACCAAGAAGAATGAAAATGGAGGTATTCTTATAGTAAGCTTGTATGTCGATGATCTTATTTTTACAGGAAATAATGATCAGATGTTTGGAAAGTTCAAGAGTTCATTGAAGGAGGAGTTTGACATGTCCAATCTTTGTTGCATGAAATATTTTCTTGGAGTGGAGGTGGTGCAAAGGTCAGTTGGGATTTTCATAAGCCAAAAGAAGTATGCCAATGAGATGCTAGAGAGATTCATGATGGAACATTGTAAACCCGTAAAAAATCCTATTGTTCCTGGTAATAGACTTGCTAAAGATGAAGGAGGCACGAAAGTTGATTCCACTACTTACAAGAAAATGGTGGGCAGTCTTATGTACTTGACTGTCACCAGACCTGATCTTATATATGTAGTGAGCTTGATAGCTCGTTTCATGGAGGCTCCTGCTGTATAGCATCAACAAGTTGTGAAGAGAGTGTTTTGATACTTGAAGGGAACAACTGAGCTAGGCATACTCTACAGAAAAGGAGGTGAAGAGAGCTTGCTTGCTTATTTAGATAGTGACTATGCAGGTGATCTTGATGGTCGCAAAAGTACCTCGGGGTATGTTTTTAAAATGAGCTCTGGAGCTGTAGCATGGAGTTCTAAAAAGTAACCAGTAGTGTCGCTTTCCACCACCGAAGTAGAGTTCCTTACTGCTGCTGCGTGCGCTTGTCAGACTGTGTGGATGCAGAGAGTTCTTGAGGAACTTGGTCTTAAGCATTGTAAGTGCACTATACTTTGCGATAAGAACTCAGCCATTAAGCTCTCGAAGAACCTTGTTATGCATGGTAGAAGTAAGTATATCGATGTTCGATTTCGTTTTCTTCGAGACTTAGCTAATGATGGAGTAGTGGAGTTGGTGCACTATGGATCAAAGGATCAGTTGGCTGACATTATGACAAAACCTTTGAAGTTAGACTTGTTCTTGAAGATGAGGGAGCAGCTTGGTGTGTGCAGTATTCAAGAGTTAAATCGACTGCATGTTTATAGCTCAGTTTAAGGGAGGAGTTGTTAGGAAACTTGGTTACTAGTTGACTAAGTCTTAATAGCTTACTTAGTTTATTTACTTGTTTGTTATTTATGTTAGACTAAGCCCTGATTTGTAGGGTGTAGTTTTGATATTCCTTATAGTTAGCCACGACATGAGTATTGTAAATCGTGGTTGCATCTGCTATTTTTTTGTTTTGTAATGACTATAAATAGCCTCCTTTGAGAAGATGAATAAACAAGCTTAAGAGCTACAAATTCATTCTTAACAGTGGTTGCATTCAATCGATCAAACTAAAAAAGTTAAAAAGAATTTCATTGCTACGTAGATTGCGCTTTATATATCACTAGGAATAAATAACATTATTTTTTCAACTTTCAAGCATTACATAAATTCCAAGTTTAGATAATTATCATAAATATTCATTCCATATCATAAGATTCACGTATTTAAGAATTCATATTTCCAAACTAGTAATTAGAGATGGTAACAGGGCGGGTATGTGACGGGTCGATCATTCTCACCCCGTCTCATCGGGTATTTTTGTTATCTTACTCAATCCTCATATTCAATTAAAGTTGGACGTGGTGGGTTCGGGAAGGGATCGGAGCGGTTCCTTGCCCCATTTATCACCCCATTTATTATTATTTTTTATTCATTTTATTTTTTACTTTTTTTTTAATGTCTTTAGTTAGTAAATATTATTACTTTTTTACTAATTTTTTTAAAAACAACTTATATTCACTTTAAAAATGATGATATATTTATTAGTTTTGTTCGATAAAAAACTTAAGTTTGAAATTAACTTTAAACAAGGCGGGTAACAGAGTGTGGACTATATTTCTCGCCCCCGCCCCGTACCCGCTTCGGAGTAATGACCTTAGCCCCATCCCCTCCCCGTTAATCCGGTTAGGCGGGTAATTCTCACTCTATTTGGGACGGGGTCCACGAGTATCGGGTTGAACGAGTTTTTTTGTCATTCCAATTAGTAAATGGGTAGAATTTTAGGATTCCTCGATGAAAATAATTTTATGCATATGTAGAAAAGCTAAATCTATTTTTACTTATTTTACTCTTTTGAATTCAAATATTAGTTTTAATAAATTCTCCGATCTTAGGTGATGGCAAATAGTTTTCGGATACAAGTGCGTGCCATTTTAACTCAATTTCAGTTCATTTTGTGAAATTAAAAGAGGAAAAAAAAATCACATTCTATTTAACATTTGATTGTAAACTAAAAAAAATATACATATATTTTCCAACGTGGAGGGGTATCATATTTTTTCATGACAAAAAAAAAAAAAATGGGGGAACTGAGAAGGTCAAAAGTGAAAGCGCATTATGAAAACGCACCTCAAAGGTTGCAGGTATGCTATTCCGTGACTTGTGGATAAAATGAAGAGATGTGGACAGGACTGGACGGAAGAAGAGGTGCCAAGTTTCGAATAGGAAGAAGCAACAGTTTTGGATATGTACTCGCATAAAATTTTTCAGTATGCAATTGGTGTTCATAAAAATACAGAACACAAGCAGCTGAAGAGAAATTAAAGGCTGCAAGATGAGTCAGTATTGTTCATGCTGAATTATGTTAAACCATTACCTCTTTTCATCTTGATTACACTTGGGTATTTACACTCTTTTGTTAGTGTAGAAAAATCAATCTTTTTCACTTTACCTTAGCTGAATATCGATCCAGTTATCAATTAGTTTCAGAATTAACCCCAGAATCTTGATTTTTGTAATTTTGTTCTTAAGATAATCCAGATTTAGGAAATCTTGAATCCATGGCAAGTCTCTTACACACAGTCTCTCCAATAACAAAATCATCATCTGAACATGCAAGAAAACCCCACGGATTCCTTTCCCATATACCAAAATTCCAATCTTTACCCTTCAGTAATGGTTTTCCTAAAGTTTGGTCCTCAACCCACCTGGCTAGTGCTCCAATGGACAGTGTTTTCACATTACCCAACTGGAGGTCTGGTAGGAATGACCCAAGAACCAGGGATATTAAGCTAAATGATGCGTTTCTGTATTTGGAGTACATGGTAGGGAAGGGCCATAAGCCTGATGTAGCCAGTGCCACTCAGTTATTGTATGATCTTTGCAAGTCGAATAAGCTTAGAAAAGCTACTAGAGTTATGGAGATGATGGTCAGGTCGGGTACTATTCCGGATGCGGCTTCCTACACTTTCTTGGTGAATCATTTGTGTAAAAGAGGAAATGTAGGCCATGCGATGCAATTAGTCGAAAAAATGGAGGAATGTGGGTACCCAACTAATACCATGACTTATAATTCTCTTGTTAGAGGGCTATGTATGCGTGGGAACTTGACTCAGAACCTGCAATTTGTAGAGAGATTGATGCAAAAGGGGCTGGTCCCAAATGCATTTACTTATTCGATCTTGCTCGAGGCTGCTTATAAGGAAAGAGGGGTTGATGAAGCAAGGAGGTTGCTGGATGACATAATTGCGAAGGGTGGAAATCCTAATTTGGTTAGTTACAATGTTATATTGACTGGATTGTGCAAGGAAGGTAGAATTAATGAGGCAATACAACTTTTCAGAGATTTGCCATTAAAGGGATTTAATCCTAATGTTGTCAGCTACAATATATTGTTGAGGAGCTTGTGCAACGAAGGGCGTTGGGAGGAGGCAAATGACCTTCTTGCAGAGATGGTTGGCGATGAACGCGAGCCATCTATAGTCACATATAATATATTGATCGATTCTCTTGCGCTTCATGGGCGAACAGATCAAGCACTTGAGGTATTGGATGGGCTATACAAAGATGGACAATTCAAACTCACTGCTGCTAGCTTTAACCCGATTCTTGCGAGTCTTTGCAAGCAGAGAAAGGTAGATGATGTGGTCAAGTGTCTTGACCAAATGATTTATCGACATTGTAGCCCTAATGAGGGAACATATAACGCTATTGCTGTGCTGTGCGAGGAGGGAATGGTGCAAAAGGCCTTTTCAATTATCCAAAGTTTGAGAAATAAACAGGAGTCCTCTATTCATGATTTCTACAGAAATGTCATCTCAAGTTTATGTAGGAAAGGCAATACTTATCCAGCATTTCAGCTTTTGGATCAAATTACAGAATCTGGATTTACTCCTGACTCCTACACGTATTCGTCATTGATTAGAGGCCTGTGCATGGAAAGAATGTTAGGTGCTGCATTGGATGTATTTAGGGTGATGGAAGAAAGTGGCTACCAGCCTGATGTTGACAATTTCAATGCACTTGTGCTCGGTTTATGCAAATGCCATAGAACAGACTTGTCTCTGGAAGTATTTGAGACGATGATCGAGAAGGGGTATATGCCTAATGAGACAACTTACACGATTTTAGTAGAAGGGGTCCTTCATGAAGAAGAAAAGGAACTGGCAGCAGTAGTTTTAAAGGAGTTGCATCTAAAACAAGTCATGAGTCGAAATACCGTAGAAAGGCTCTCAATGCAATACGATCTATGAAGTCAAATTGGGATTTATGATTCACTTCATGATATTGGTAAGCATTCGGCTGACTAGATGGAGAGATTTGCACATTGATATTACGGTTAAGGTACAAATGATTGTGGAGGCTGACATCTTCATTTACAAGGTAGCAACGGATGAATTTGAATTTTTGCCAATTTGATTTTCATTGTTCAAGATTATGGTTATTTCTATTATCATTTCCGGGGCAGTTATGTTATTGCTCAAATCATTTGCATTGTTGACGGTCATTTCAGTCCATATATTACAGATTCCTTGTTGAGTTCGACAATAACCATTTGAAAATTATGGCGAAATTCTCTTTCAAAAATCGTTCCTAGTTATTCAGATGGTTGCAAGATAACCGTACATCAAGTTTTAGTAAATTTCCCCATTTTACCTTGTGACCCTTCAAACTAATTCTTCTTGAATTGAATAGATTTGGAACACCTTGTTAACAGAAAGAGAGCCGTTCAGGTTTTGACTTTTTTTTTTTTGGGTAATTACACATGACGTTCTTACATTTTCATGTTATTGTGAAAAACGTTCTTACTTTTCATTTTTTGACATTTTCACCTTTTATTCCACAAAAAAATATTTTCATCAATTTTCTCAATTAAAAACTGGGAAATGGTTAATATACCATTTTATTTAAATAAAAAAAAATGATTAATTGCAACCATAAGTCTCAATTTTTTTAATAAACATGCAAACGAGTCCTAAATAAATTATTAAAAGGGTAGTTAGCACATGATGTCCTTATTGTGAAAAACATTCATATCTTTCATTTTTTGATATTTTCACCCTTAATTATACATTTGATTACGCAAGTCATCATTTCTATCTATTTCATCTGATTTCTCAATAAAAAAGTTGTGAAATGACGAATACACTCTCCTATTTTTTTTTTTTTTTAAAAAAGAGATTTTTTTATTTCTAAATTTTTAATAATTGTTTCAGGACTCGTTTGCATTTTTTTTAAAAAAATATTTAATTTCTAATTTCTTTTCTTAATTTATTTGGGACTCGTGTGCACTTTTTTTTTAAAAAGAAATTATTTATAATTTTTCAATAATTGATTTGGAATTCGTTTGCACTTTTCTAAAAAAATATTTGAGACTATTATTGCAATTACATTTTTATTTTTTATTTTATTTAAATATGAGAGTATATTCGTTATTTCAGAATTTTTTATTAAGAAGTTGAATAAAAATGGATATAAATGATAGTTTGCGCAATCAAATGTTTAATTTAAGGGTGAAAATGCCAAATAATAAAAGCTAAGGACGTTTTTTTTATAATAATAATAATAGTGAAAGGTGATGACATTATATGTTAATTACCATTTTAATAATTTATTTGAGACTCATTTGCTTATTTTTTAAAAATTTGGGACTGGTTAAAATTAGTTCTTTGTTTTATTTAAATAGATAAATATTTCGTTATTTCATAGCTTTTTAATTGAGAAAATGAATGAAAATGATATTTTGTGAAATTAAATGTGAAAATAAAAGTGAAAATGCCAAAAATAAAAAATAAAAATAAATGAAAGGTAATGATGTTTTTTACAGTAATAGTGAAAGATAAAGACGATATGTGCTAATTACCCTTGTTTCTTTGTACTGTTGAAAAAAAAAAATCAGATTGGTTTAACGTTCTATTTTGAAATAATCATCATCAGTATCATAATGTGAGAGGAACAGCAAGTGTTGTTTCGTCAGTTGTCCGTTTCATAGATTTTCACTACTCATTTTGTTATGTTGCCATGCTATCGAACCGCCTACCCAGGGACGAAAAACAGATCTGTATTCGCTTGGGAATTTCAAGAGTAGATGACATGAGTCATACTGTGACCATGCGGCTCTTGCTTCCCAGGAAAGGAAAAGGGCACCAATCAATTAGTAGTTAGTTCATTAAGAGACTGTACGAAAGCTCATTCAACCTATTCTTTGTTGGTGCCTACTCCGATTCTATGAAGAGGGGTTAAGACCAGCGATTTATCTTTCATTTGTCCTGCGACTCAATCCCCATCAGATCGTGTACTTGGAAAAGTTCTATTGAGAAATATTATACGATTTCAATGAAGGGTAAAGTTTTTCAGGAAGGACTTAAGTTATGGAGAACCTGCATAAATTATCTGGCTTCCATGTAAAATTGATTCCCGGACCAAACCGCTGCTCAGTAGTAGCATTATTGCAGGTTTGAGCAGGCTGCTGGGGTTGTTTTATAGCAACATGAAAATTGCTTATATTTAAGGCAAATAATCTTCAGAATCGAGCAAGTTAAAGAGAAGAATCCTTACTCTTCATGTATCCAGCTCTCTCTCAATCAAGATACAGGAGCTTCTTCCACTATCAAATCCATATAGTAAAAAAAATAAAAAAAAAATCCCTATCAGAAGAAGAGAAGAATGAAGAAAGAAAGTGGTATATAATCACTGGCCTTAAATAGGAGAATTGAATGAAAGAATGAAGCCACAAATGATTTCTTAAAACACCATGCATCCATTCATAAGCAGATTTAATACAAATTTCATATGGTCTTTTAATTCGTAGCATAAAAGTAGACAGTAACACAAGTCAACCTAAACCTCAACAAAAAGTCGAATAAAATCAAGAAAAAGAGAAGGAATAGAACAGACAACAAGACAGCACCATCTACATAACTTCCTTCCACTCTTCTTAATCGTTGGGCAGCCAATGAAGATGAAACTGATTCATGCAAAAGAAGCTATCTCACCATCCATTACTATCCTCCACTACTTGGATCTTTGTCTCATCTTTCGGCGCTTCCTCTTCAACCTCCTCATTCGCTTCTTCTTCCACTACAAAATGAATGAAAAATCGATTTAGTATTTACAAAAGGCTAAATAAGAGGTCGAGCATTGCCCATAATGAAACGTTATCTTACTGTTCCCTTAAAAAATTTACAACCTTTGGAATTGGAGCTAACCAACCACAGTCATATCTGCTATAAACAATTTTCCAGCTTGTCAAGGCTATATCTTCTCTGATTTCTAGTTTCAAAGGTGTTTAGAGCATGTTTGGCAGCTTCTGCAAAAGAAGCAAGGCCAAACACGGTCTTAATTTTAGCTCTTCTTTTCTAGTAAACAAACCTTTATATTAAAACAGTTCAGCTCAACAAATCAGTTTGTGAGGATAATACTTGGAGAGATAAGGAAGTTCAAAAAATGGAGAGATAAGGATGACTATTCCCATAACTATTCAAACACTCATGGAGATATTTCTGGTGATAAGATAGGTTGGTGTACAGCTCGTCCAGTTCAAAAGTTAAAACAATTCGATGCTACAATATTGCATGAAAGTCTTGGTCAGTGAGAGTTTCATGTAATATTGTAACATCGAATTGTTTTAACTTTTGAACTGAATGAGCTGTACACCAACTTATCTTATCACCATAAATATCTCCATGAGTGTTTGAATAGTTATGAGAATAGTCATCCTTATCTCTCCATTTTTTTAACGTTCTTATCTATCCAAGTATTATCCTCACAAACTAATTTGTTGAATTGAACTGTTTTAATACTTTATCCAAGATTTACACCGGAACTTTCCAAATTAATACATAGGAGCACGCTACATGCAATCAATAGGGCAAAAAGAAAACGAAAGAATTTGGCTGGAATGTTGTACAATTAAAATAATAGTTATGTTGTCTATTTAATTTCTTCTAGCAAAAAGAAATCAAAATATGTCCTCCATATCTAATTTGAAATGGCATGCATTGTCTAACGTGATATTGTAGAACAACAAGCATTAGTAAATTCGCAAATGAGATTGGCAAAACGAATACAAGAAATACCTACAATACAACTAGAACAAGAACGTTCTTAGCCAATTAAACTTTATAACCATAAAACCAGCCTTACGAAATTACAAGTAAAATCAAAATATCACGGATTAAGGTAACAAAAAAGATGATAAACACACTGTTTAACACAAGGAAATCAATTTTTAAATTTGCAATTTTATTTTATTTTTGCAAAAGGCGAAATTTGTTGTGAAAGTGCACTTAAGAGGATTGAGTAACTAGTAATTTCAACATAAATATAGCTAAAAATGGAACGAAATGAAGTACTAAAATTGAATGGATTCAAAACAATTGCTAAAGGGCCACCAACCTTAGCTCTCATGTTTGCTCAGCGGCTTCCTCTGTTCACGATGCTATTAGCGGACTCCGATACTACAGATGAGACGCGCGGTGTTACCGTAAGCGAACAGAGTAATGTCTTCTCGATGGCATTTATAACGATCATAACCCTAATTCCCTAACGAGCCTTTTCTAGTGACGGGCAGGCTCGAAAAATGTTGGCACCGACCCAACTTTTTTGGTTGGGCCAAACCCATTAAATAATGAGGCCTTCAGACATTGGGTCTTGTTCCTTTTTAAATCATTTTGGGATTAGTTACACTACTATGAAATATGTGGAAATTACATGAATCCCTACTTTTCAAGATCCAAGTTCAAAAATTAGATTTTAAGTTTTAATGTTCAAAAATCAGATATTTTATATATAGATACAAGTTTTTTTATATTTAATTAAATACTAATAAAAATATTATAAAAATTAAATTATATAATATTTCAAACCCTAATTCATTTTCAATCCATACTTTCTCTCACCATCTCCTCTCTCTCCACCGCCGCCGCCGACTTCTCCTCCCCTCTCCTCTCTCATCCCCTTCCCTCGCCACTGCTTCGCTGCCCAGCAGCGATTTCAGGGGAGGGGAGGTGTTGACGGGGTGGTGGTGGTGGTGGCGGTGTCGTGGTGGCGGTGGGGATTTGGTGGTTGTGATTCGTTGGTGTGATTGGTGGCGGTTTTGTATATTTTTTTGGTAGATCTGGCGGTGGTGTGGCGTGGTAGTGCTGTGGGTATGGTGTGTTGTGTGCGGTGGTAATGTTTGCGTAGGTGGTGGAGGTCGTGACACTGGTGGCCGTGGTGTAAACGGAGATGGAGGTGGTGCGATTTTGTTGGTGATGGAGATTGTGACCTGGACTGTGAGTTGTGAC
>CAIGRF010151399.1:0-18104 GCA_903798235.1 Fraxinus ornus
AAATAAATAATAAATAATAAATTTAATTCAAAATATAGGGAAAAAAAATATAAGTTAATGACTTGGACTTAAATAGAATCCAAAATATTGGAAATAAAAATAAAAATAACTGAAGTGAATTGGAAATATTCTTATCTATGTTTATTTAAATATATTTTTTTAGAACTTTTATGTCAATAATTGTTAAGAGCTTGAACTATTTTTGTTTTTATTATTTTATTTTTCTACATTTCTTTAATACGTCCAACAAATAAAATCTCTCTTCTCAGTTGTATGAATGATCAAAGGACCATTTCACTAATTCTTCTCACTTGCACACTTTGTTACACCATTTGAATGAAAATGGTTAAACAACCAAGCACAGAACGGTGTCTATAATTTAGCAAA
The DNA here is from genome assembly GCA_903798235.1 of Fraxinus ornus. Classification (NCBI taxonomy): domain Eukaryota; kingdom Viridiplantae; phylum Streptophyta; class Magnoliopsida; order Lamiales; family Oleaceae; genus Fraxinus; species Fraxinus ornus. The sequence continues at coordinate 388 of CAIGRF010151399.1, forward strand.
CTTGATATATATACAACATAAGTTTAATCTCAAACCTAAGTATGATACATGAAAATGATTAATTGTCAAATCCCAAAACTTCTCTTTGTAGTGAGTCACAAGGCATTGAGTTGAAAAAAAGAAAAGATAAAAGGGAAAAAAGAAAGCTCCCTTCAATGATTGTAACGGCCAGGCAATCCTGAAAGATGCTTACTCAAAGCCCTGTCCCTTCTGAAATGATTTCTCCCTCGGCCTCTCCCTCCACCCCCAGCATTACCACGGCCTCCTCGTCCACCAACCTCGTCAGTACCTGCTCCGTCATCTTGTTCCTCATTTGACTTCGCAAGCCTTTGAACTGCACCTAAAGGAATGTTGCCACCTTGTCCAAGCCCATGGATAAGTTCTTTTTGTGCTTGATTAACCAAAGCAGCTTCATTGTAATTAGCTGCAGCAACAGAACCTTCGACTTTGTAACTGTAGTTCTTACCATCCTTGACATAAAATTGGGGCTTTTTACTACGTGAGTTCCAATTTGAAGTGGCAGCATTTGAAGTAGAGCTTCCACCATCAGCATCTGATTTTCTTCGCCTCTCTGAGTCCATTCTGTCCATCAGAGAATCATCGTCTCCAATTCCAGAATCGCCAACACTCAGACCCAAATCATCAAAAGAGTCGTCATACTCATCTTCATACTCCAGTTGTGATGCCAAAGCTGCTGTCTTTGACAAATCCTTTTCATTTTTAGAGTCTAGGGTCTCAGAATCAGGTACGTTCTCTGTGCGCTTCCTAATGAACCTCCCAACTGAAGATGAGGATGAAGCTGAAGGAACTCTACTTTGATAGTTTGCTACTCCTGGAACCACAATTTTGGGCGGATCCCCTGCAGACTCCACTAGTTTCCCCTTCCCCTTGTCATACTTACTCACGGGTGGGGAAGATTTGGAAGCTGGAATTTTTTCCATCGATATGTCGAGAGACAATAATTCTTCATGAAGTGTACCCTCCAGTATCCTCTTAATCACTTCTTCCATGTCCTGGTTATAGGCTTCAAGACAAGCAGCCAAGAAACCTTTACCATAATCAGGGAAGAGATCCTTTATTTGACTGATTTTTGACTCTATAATTGCAGTGTCTTCATCAGCCTGCATCCCGTTGCTTGTATTTGGCAATGGAACAGAGCTTTTCTCCTTGGTATCAGTTCCCAGTGGATGCCTCATAATCCCAGAAAGAAGCTGGAATTGTTCATTATCTATTGACATCCAACCTTCACAAGAAATCATAAAATCAATTAATCTGGAGTTCATTGACAGAAAGCATGGGTTGAAAGCGCTGAATAACGAAGAAATAGTGTCATAAATCATCCAAGATACAAAACACAATTACTTGCACATCAAGTCATCATCAACCAATCATTTACATGACATGTCCAAGATGAAGTTGTTTGATGTATGGTAATTTGCAGAAGATGGTATTTTATATAAAGAAACTATGATGGAGATAAAATTTGAGGAGAATTTCGGTAATAAAATATTTTCTGGTTAAGCACAAGTTAGATGACTATACGGAAGTACAATTAGTTGTGGAATGAATGAGGTTTGAAGAGGATGTGATATATAGAATTACATGAAAACAAGAAAGTGCTACAGGGATTCGATGGGATTATTAAGAAGTCCATAAAGCTAAAAGGAAAGTTTTACATAATTATTATTCTAGTAACTATTTCTATGCAGTGAGTGTAGGATTTTACAAAAAAAAAAAAATTAAAATTGTGCATAACATGAATCTAGTGAAAAATGAGGATTAAGATGGAAGCGTGACAACACTAGAATAGATAAAATAAGAAATGAGAATATAAGCTAATAAATGAGGGTGACATATCAATTGACAGTAAATTAAAAGAATGATAACTTAGGTGCTTGGGATATGTCTCACGCAGACCTAGAGAAACACTGGTCATAAGATTGTTGATGATCCTTTACCCGGACAGTATATTGGGTCTTCAATGCAATGGTCGAAGAGTATAGCAAAGAGAAATTAACTTGGACTTGTATGATTGCAAGGGGCTTAATTTAGACCTGTTTAGTCTCCATTTTCTAAAAATCATTTTTCCCCAACTCATTTTCAACTATGCATTCTCTCAATAAAATAATTATGCACGTGGATCCATAACTTGTCCTACTTTTTAAACACACGTTCTCCAAAAAAAAAAAACACTTTTCACAAAATCGATTCTATAAAAATCTCTACTAAACAGGGGCTTAATTGTATCTAATGGACAAAGCCAACCTCCTTTTTATTAGTTATAAATCTTTGTTTGTCGTACAATCAAACTATAAAATAAATGATAGACGTTTATATCACATCCTACTAAACAGATGATTCACAACATCTAGCTATTAGAGTTATAGTTGAGAATAACATGCCCCTGTTTGATCCCCTTTTTTCCAGAATAGATTTTGTAAAAAATGATTTTTTTTTTTTATTTTTTTTTTATTTTTTTGATAATGTGTGGTTAAAATGTATGAAAAATCTTTGTGCTTATATACAAAATTATTTTATTAAAAGAATGTATGATTGAATATATATATTTTGAGAAAAATTGTAACAAACAAGCTCTCAGGATTACAAAATGCTTCGCTCCTGTCCCAACATTGAATCCGGGTGGAGGCAAGGACTATGTTTTCCATCTCAACTTTATTAAAAAAATATAAATAAACAAGTAAATCGACCAGAAAATGTNAAAATAGGGCTCAAACAAGGGCTATATGTTTATTCTATGCCGGATCTCAAATGCACTCGACCTGATTTGTAGTTTCAAATAGCATTTTTCATTCAATTCTCATGACGCAAAATCTTCTAAAGGAAACAGGCACTTCAAACACAAGAATGTCATACAAATCAATGAACAGTCACTAATGCTTCAATGCATAATAGGAAATCTCTTTAGACAAAATACTTGAGCAAGCACAAAATTATGCATAACAAAAGTATTTGCAGCAGGATATCTTGAAATACAACATAAGATGGTAATTATTACATATTAACCATGAACATATATCGTCATGTCTAAACATCATGTCTAAACACATTGTATATAGAGAAAATCAAATATATTTTTTAGTCGCCCACTGACGCATTAGATATAATGATTCAAAGTTGCGTCAATAGTCTGCTGCTCAGAATTTGTTGACGAACTCAAAACAGGTATGTTTTCTAAGTGACGAAATTAAAAGCAGAAAATTCCAACTGAAGAAATAAAAAACATATTTTGCATAGAAAATTTTACCTGTATTTTGCAATAATTCAATACTGCTCATTATCATGTGGTTTTTCTCAATGTTTTGAAGAAATGTACCCCCAGTTTGTCTACCAGATATATGTGAGTAGTTTCCACTGAGATCTCTTAATGACTGTATTAGAATGTCAGCCCTTATGGCAGGGTCATCCACATTTGCGGGAAACATCTTCATGGAAACAGGAAAAGAACAACTCCCTTCAAATACATCGTTGCTTAGATAGCAGTAGTTCAGTATTTTCCAACCAAATTTAGCTATCCTTCTTGATAGCATATTCAGACTGATAAAAACACTTGAGAGCATATCACTCGATGTTTCCCGATTTCCATCCTCTACTGCATATATAATATTGAAACCCCTCCATAAAGAAGGTAGCAGTGAGTCATGTAACCTTGCAAGGGTAGTGAGCAATTCCTCATTACCAAAGCTGCGAAAACAACAAATCTTGATGAAACAGTAAAGCCAAGCGAATGCAGTTACGGGAAATAGGACAGTCTCCCAACAGAAATAAAGGGAGGAAAAACTGTAGGTCCAGGAAGAAAAACAATGAAAATAATTGTCTACTACGTGTTATTTGTCCTATTTCTCAAGTATTTGGCATCAACCCTCACAGAGATGTAACAATTTCGGCTGGCGTAAACCTCTTAAACCACTAGTAACCAACAATATTGAAGTAAATGGATTCATGATATTCACTTCAGGTAAACACTTGCTTCACAATATTATGTTTAAGTAAAAGTAAGTTAAAGACTCTATGATACAAATAGTATTGAAACTATAGAAGTACAACATGCAGCCATCATCAGTATTTATTTGTTTTGTCATTTTTAATTGATACAAATGTAAACTATGATGGCAAACTTCATTGGATGTTGTCTCAGGAAGAAATATGAGCATGAGGGGAAAAGGCACACTTTTTCAATTCTTACTAGGGGAGGGGGGTGGGCGGGCACAGTCCTGTTCACTGGAACATACCCGTTTAATACAGGTATTCTTCACATGGAGCTAATTACCGAACTAGAACTAACCGGTTCTAGTTTGGTCCTAAAACAGGAGAAATTTTCTTCTTTATTTTTATGTTCCATGTGAACCTCCTCCTCTTTCAGCAAAACCCATAAAACAGAAAAATATATTCAAGAATTAGGAGATGAAATATCTGAGAAAATACCCATATTGTATCTGATTAAACGTGAAGTAAGAAATGAGGAAGATGGAGCTTGCAAAGAAGAGCTAGAGAAAAAAGAACCAGTCCTAGTGTTCAGATCTTTGGTTAACAGTTGGAGGATGTTTTAATAACCAAACTCCGTTTTTTTTTTTTTTGTAGCATGGAACCGAATTGGCCAGTTCGGTCTGAGTGGATTCATTGTCCATCCCTAATTCTTACAATGATGATAAAGTCTCTCTAAATATATGAAAGAAAGTCTCAAACTTCCAGTAGCAAGTTCAATACCTCATTTCAACCGGAGAGGTGAAGAAGATGGCTGCAGGTTTGTATGCAGTAACAAAAGAATCCATTGATACAACTGCATCATTTACGAAGTCCATAACCTGTAATGCTTAAAATTGAGGACAAATCACAACAGAAATGAACTAAAGCATCTATGAAACACATCTAAAACAGACCAGAAATGAATAATGCAACAAAGTTCGATTGTCAAGATAGTCATAATATAAATCTATTTTCCAATGTGTCAAAGAAGCTAAACTTAGTTTAGTTAAAAATGTGTTACAATAAACATTTCAATGTATAATGTCGAAAAACTGTCTTCTCTGGACTTTATGTGGAAAGATTTTCATAATATATTGGGAGAAAAGAAATGTACTTTCATATCAGTATGAATGATACAAGATTTTTCTCTTGAAGGAAGATTTTTTTCGGTTTTGGGGGAAGGGGAGAAGATACTATGGAAAAGTTGCCAAATAATCTGATAAATACCTCCAGATAGTCAGAGTGAAGGTGATTTGATCCTAGGTCTTTCCCACCACCAGAGCTAAGTAAAACCTGCTCACAAGTCATAAACCACAAATAAAATATTTATGTGCATACAATTTAGAAACCCTTGGGCAGTAGCTCAATATTCTGCATAAAGTTTTAGACTGCATAATGATTTAAATTACTGAAAATTCTCCAGTTCCATAGAAGAATTAAGCAACTTTCAGTCAGTCAAACATGCAAAACCAAGAGATAACAGCAATTACTTCTAGGACACTCATGGCATAAGTACTCTACCTTGAAATTGTACATCCAAATGAAACAAGCAAATGCTTTTTAATAGTTCATCATTTTCTAAATATCTGACATTATGTTAAAACTTATCCACAAGAACGTCGTTAAACAAATTATAGATTATCCAAATAATCCTAGCAAAAATAGTCCTGAGAATATTAATATACCAAATTGTTGATCAAAACTTGAAACAGCTTATTTGGGACACAAATGTGCCACGGTACCGTCCTCCAAATAAAGAAAAATACTTAAGCTACGAGACAATGCAAGGGTTTCTTTTTATGCAAGAAAACAAAAATGATTGACTGGAACACAGAAAATTCACCTAAAGATCTGGTTTTTTATCCAGCGAACAAAGTTCTTCTTGATTCTGTTTTAGGTATTATGACATTGCATTTTCCTACATACATAATAAATTAGCTTGGAAATTCTGGTGGTATATTAGCTGGATGAAAATTGTTATAGCTCAAGATTAGCTGATGTTTGAACGCCATATTTCTAAGCAGAAGCGTGATTCCCAGTATCGATGCTGAATATTGTAACTTTTTGATAGTTCACTATAAAGAGTGGGGAGTTTTCTGTTAAAATTTCTGGGAACTGGAATCAGACAAGTTAAAGATAGGTTTCAGGCACAATGTTGCTGTCAATTGCATATGAAAAAAGCAAGAGATTTAGACCGTTCCAAAATAACAATTAAAAATCTATGTGAAATATTTTGATCCTGTGAAATGCAGATTCCATGCAAAAGGTATAAGGCATTAAAGCAATATATTGAGATGGATCCATATAGAATGGCTACTTCCTGCAACTACATCTAATACTTAGACAGTCAATGGTGTTGAATATGTGATGTTAATATCTAAGACAAGGTTGTTTTTGTCACCTACTGACACTTTCATTTATTTCTTTTATTGTAAATGCGCTTTTTGGGATGTGATTTCATAGGCATTAGCTATTTAGCTTATTTGGGTTTTGAAATTGATATCATATACTTTGCATACATCCCCCTTAGAATGAGCATTGACCTAAAAGTACACAATGAGATTCAATGTAAATTATTTTCGTAAAATCTCAAATTGTATAAAGCAACACAAATTAGAATTGAAAGAAAGAAGATTACTACACCTCCAAAGATGAGCCGCATCGCTGATACATAGTCTGGACAACGTTTAAGAAATGAGATGCTACTATGGGCAAATCATCTTGGACACCGGGTTGTGCCTTCATCGCATTCACGACCTGGAAAATAAGTAACAACATAAGAGAGAGGTGTAGACCAGCAGTAGCGCTGGTAGTGGTGGCAAAGGAAAAATTACGAGTCCGAGTGGTCAAAGTACATTATTTCCTTATTAAAAGGAGATTAGGGAAGACAATTTTTTAGATTGAGCTTTCAGTAGGATTTATTTTTCCACCTTTTATGTCACCTATCAACCATACAAAGGAAAGGAAGAGTTTGAATTGCTTTTCCTGTTTAGGTGATTCCACATGAGCAAAATATTGCCTTAATTGCATATGCAATTGGATTAGCGTATCCTATTTTCAATATGTATTTTGAACTTAATGCAAGCAATTGAGAGCCAATATCAACTTGAGGTGGTTAAAAACCAAGTGATGTAACATGCCCACCACCAAAATCCTGCTGGATCCCTCCAGAAAATAATATCTCCATCCATACACGCTGTAGCACATCATCCCCATTTCCGACACAGTCATTGTGCAACCACCATTACCGCCAGCCTTTTGGAAATAATATTCCCCCACCAATGATATTCTGCTGAATCCATCCCCAAACCATAATGAGATCTCCATCCCAACACAATGTTGCAACCAACATCCCCCATTTCCAACAGTGTCAATGTGCAGCCACCACTACCACCCAGCCTTTTTGAAAATGACCACCTGATGGGGCATGTGACTTGATGGCAATAGAAACTTGCGTAGATACACACTTATTCTAGGAAGGACAAATATTGAATAAATTGTGATTTATTTGATTGATTTCTCTACTAGCATTGAATTAGGTAATTTCCATTTTGTTAGTTCAGTAGCCTTCCTTATTTACTTGAATTTTAAGCACAAGCAAGAATACGGGTTTCAAGTTTTCCAGACTTTAGAATTGATTAGAGATATTATTGAAACTTGCCCCTCCTACTCTTTTCTCAGTCTATTTCTCTTTCTGTCTCCCTTTCTCCATCACTACTGGACTGTGTTCGAAGTTTGTGTTGCTCATTGTAACATATTTGACAGCCTTGGTGATGCGGCAAAAAAGGTGGTAAGATCCCCCCCTCCCTTTTGCTGATTTCATTTTTTTTCTTTTTCAATGGTGGTGCAAGGAGATTTTGACAGCTTTTGGAGGCCATACTAGCTGCAAATTTCCAAGCAGAAAATTCAAAGGTTTTGTGGGACCTGGTGGTATTATTGATCATTTTGGATATTGTAAGAGGAGATGGAAGTGTCAATAGTAGTACTTGAAGGCATGAAGACTTAATTTTCGGTATGTGGACTGCACATTCATAAAATTATTGGGGTTTTTAGTTTATTGGTTTTTAGGGCTTCTGTATGAAGTTTACATTAGGAAAATAATATAGTATGACCACTGGCAACCATTGTTTTAAAAAGTTGTCCAAGACTTACGGCATAAAGGCCACCTCACGTGAGGCATTCATTAAAAGCTTTGAAGCTTACACATACTTAGGGTTCGCCTTAAAGTTAAGCTTCAGGGAAACTTAGGTGTGCTCGTTTGTCTTTTCTTTTTTGGGCTTTTTATTACCAGCCTCAGGCCCAAACTTTTTGGCTATTTCTTTTATAGCCTAGAACATTATACACATTTTTTGTTTTCTTTTATTTGACTTTACGACGAATGGGAATGAGAAGAGGCAGAGAAATGACAACACACCATTGCAAATGGTTGACGAGAAAAAAAGAGAAGAAATTGATACTGTCTAGGACTTCGTGGAATCAAATATGATAACGATTCTCTTAAAATCCTAATAGTAATAGATTATAATTTTGTTATGTAATCACTAAATTGTGATCTTACCATTTACTACTTTATTTGTCTATTTTATGATTGTTAGCAAGTCAGACTTTTTCTATCAAAAAAAAAAAAAAAAGAAAAAAAAAGCAAGTTAGACTTTTAATTTCATAACATAAATGTGGCTATTTTTTGAAATCTCAAGTGCATCTTTTAGATATATGTACATTGGCCTGACCATTCTTCTAGAAAAACATATTTCTTACATAATATATAAAAACTAAATGATTATAAACGGTTTAATATATAAATAGATAGAAAAGAGTAGTAAATAACTGAGCAATACTCGTGAGTCCCATCAACTATGTAGATAAAAAGTGATTTAGCTGTTTATAAATATTTTAAAACATTACCCAAACACGGGCTAAATATTTTGCCTTCAATATCTCTTTAACGAATCAATAATAACTCTTATTATATTACATCCATTTACACACTTTATATGTTTTTGAATCCATATTGTTTTAAACTCAAGTTAGATCATCTATTAGATATCTGCTCTTATCTGAAAGCAATCATAAACCATTAACAAGGGGATATCAGAGGGTCCTGGTGTTATGCATATAGACACCTTACCAAGTGTATTTCCTGCTTAGAATCCATACATACATAGATCCGATTTGCATTGAGAAAAAATATTTTTTCAGCTTAAATGTCACGTTTAAATCCTTTGAAGTCATTCATGAAAACTGTTAGAAATTTAACCTTTTTCATTGTTTCAACTGATAAGACATTTTCTACTATACTTTATCAGAACATATAAAACAACGTTAGATGCTGCAAACAATACATACAATGAACCAGAATCAGACATGGTTATGTGAGAGGGAGGAAGGGAAGAGACAGATAGTAGTCACAATTGAATTAAAACTTTGCAAATTTCTCCAAGATAAACGAAATAATTGATAGTGAAGTTACTGTTAATAGGAAGGACAGAGGACAGGTTATTACATAAATATATAAGCTGCTAGCCACTTTGATTGCAAATACATACCAATGTTTTAGACAGATCTTCATTTTCATGACCATAGATGGCACATATATCTAACAATTTCGGCAAATCTAGTAACTTCTTGTCCTGCAAAAGGGCTACAAATAAAATTGATAAATAAAGTGTACCGATAGAACAACTATAAGATATAACATGTGTAGAAGAGTGAATATTCTTGAAATTTTTTGCAATTGGATATACATCATTTATGACTGGTTGTAGAAGGAAAGTGAATAGATTTTGCAAAAAATGGAGATTGAAGAAAAACAACACACCTGCATGATCCTTTGGACTGAGAACATCAGCAGCCTTAGCCCCAGGATCCCGATTGGAAGATCTACAGCAAATGAATTTCCAATCTGTTAGTGAGCCCAAACGTCAAATCCAAAACCAAAATAATCTAAGAAACCAATGAGGTATGATAGTCACTTACAATCGATACAAAACCATGAAGACACGCTGACATAACTCAAACTCACCAACAATCACTCCAGCAACTATTCCTCTTGCTCCACGATATGGGAAATCATACCACCTACTTCTAAATTTTAGAAAGCTTTCGAGGAAATCGTGCAATGATACATCACTGGCCACTGAGAGAAGAGAAACAAATCAAAATAGTAGAACGGTTAACCTTTCTAACCAACCGAACAGCACAATATTAAGAATTAGTTTGTTGCTCGAGAACACTTTAGCCCTGTTTGGTATTCTTTAAAACTCATCTTTAACCAATCCTGAGGGGTTACTTAATTGGTCAGGCCTTGAATTTGCTCGTCAATGATCGCCAATTCAAGTCCCCTCAGGGCACTGAGGTGAGTACCCGACCGTAAACTTCAGGGCCCGTGAAATTAGTCGAGACGCACGCAAACTGGCCCGGACATTCACGGTTATCAAAAAAAAAAAATCTTTAACCATGGTTCTCCCAATAAAAAAATTTTTCACGTGGATCCATAAGTTTTTCATACTTCTTCACCACACATTCTCCCAAAAAAAAAAAAAAAACAATTTTCGCAAAATCTATCCTCAAAATCTACATCAGACATGCCTTTTATAATTTTTGGATCATTCCTTATTCATAATGCAAATAACAACACTTATCTTCTGGCGAATGTATATGTATCATAATACTTTATAACCTTATTCTAGAGCTTCCCACAAGCATAAACTTAACAATGCACCACTTTATAAACTCTTTACAAAGCTTCCTGCCAACATGAACTAACATTGCACCACGTAAATCTTCCATTCTATGGCCACTCATGCAAAGGAACAATACCAAGTTTGCATTAAAAAAAATCACTTTTAGGAGTAGGCACATAAAAATACCATCCAATTAATCACTTTATTTCTTCATGAAAATAATAATCAAAGTACCCTAACAATATTTTTGTTTTGCTTAGCTTCAGAACCCATTTAACAGAACTCTTATATATCCAATTGTCAATAATAGATATACCATAACTCATAACTAGCAATTGGTATTTAAAAAAACACAAGAATCAATAAAAACTTAGAGAAAAACTACCTTCCTTCCAGAACTCTCTGGGGCTCAATTTCAGCAACCTGGACAATTCCCTATTCAAAAGGTCCACGATTCGCTGTGACTCCAAAGGATCCAAGCCACCCTTATCGGCGCCAAGCCCCGTGGCCACGGCCTCATCCTGAGGCAAGTAATTTACGAAACGGCCAGCGAGGGGGGTTTTATTGATCGGAACCCAGTCCCCGTTCTCTCCCATCCTCACCCGGCCCATCGACTCCGCCACAGCATTAACGCCACTCCCACCTCTACGGCCGTCACTGCCAAGGATGGTTGTCGAGCGGGCAGAGGCGGCACGGAGGGAATTTGAGAGGGTTTCAAGCTGACTAAAATTTTGTGGGTCTTTCTTTGGGATGAATTTCTTCTGGGGTTTTGCAGAATTCCTATAATTTTGTCCCTCATCCCTGTTTCGGCTGTCAAATCGATTCGACATTTATTTCTCTTGTGTTTGTGTCAATATATATAAACAAACTGATGTAAATACAGCCGAGTATTACAGAAACTTCGTTTTGCAGTAAAGATGCAGATATGAAACGATGAGTGATGATTCCTATACAAGGGAGTGGTGACTGGCGACTTTGTGGTCTCTGAGGACTCACCGTTTATAGTGTTACACCCATAACTGTAGAATGATCAATTGAAAATGAGTAAAAGGATGACAATAAAAATTTTAAATTTGACTCAAATATGAGTTAAATGTTTCAACAGTCAAACTTTTGATAATGTAACCTTTCACCATGGTGATTAGACTCTACCCCTTCATTGACCTGAAAAAATCATTGTCACTGGGTAGTTATTCAATCGGCGAGTTAGTGGTTCAATCGGTGGATTATTGCTAGGTTATAATTTTAATTAAAAAATATTTTTTAAAACAAAGGAGAACAATTTTTCTAAAAATAAAATGTATATGCATTAGTTCATTAATGTGACACAAGTTCACATGTTGCCATAATGGTCAAAGAAGTTATATTTGACTTCAATTGCTAAGGTTCGAATATCTATCGTTGCATATTGAATAAAAAATTTGCATTTGACTCTGCCATAAAACGGTTCGCCCTTAAATCGGTTCCAGTTTCATCTAAACTCGTCCAGTTCGGCCATGGTATTGAGAGGTTCAACCAGTCTTTGATCGGTTCACTTGCTAAATGGACCAATTATAGTAACCGGACCGGATCACAATTCGATTTATTGGTTTTCGGGCCGGACTGCCCGGTCCGGTCCAGTTTTAAGAACTATGCCTTTCACTCAACGTAACGTACTTTCTTTGGCATCCCATCTAAATATTACAAATTTACACTCCATCATTAACGCGCTGAATTCTGTCTACATAGTTCGCCTAAGTGGAAGACGACTTTCATATCTGGTCATTAAACAAGAGATTGAATTGTCCAGTCACATTAATCAAACACGCCTCATCCAATTTCAACATTGAAGTCGCGATTTGGAGACCCTATTTTCTTCAAAAACACTCGATCTCCATCAGCTTCGAAGGTGAATCCTTCAAACTCCACTGAACCCTAATCTCCAAAATCAAACTCTAGTGAAATTGAAGCACTGCAAGGGCCATTGTTGAATCGATTGAATGGAGAGAACAAGTGGAGGTAATTCAGAAAAATTTTCCCTTTTTGTATTTTTGTGTCACTAGCTTTTTAGTGCAAATTGATTTTGTTGTTCTGGCTAAGGTGTTGTCCGAGGTTCCTATTTTCCATACTTATTGCAACCAATGTTGTTGTCCATGGCTACAGTTTTCCATATTGTTAATTTGTACCTTTTAAGCATTGTTCTTTGATTTTTGGAATTCACTAGTGCAGACCTTCGATACCATTCTCTAATGCCAGTTCACGATTGTATTCTAACATGCTCTAATGCTATTAACATCACTCATACAGTCTTTTTGTTTTTTATATCATAGGGCTTGCATCCTACTAACTACGGTTTAGTTTTTACAACACCATAAGTTATCAATGGATGGATTACATTTTATATTTCATAGGAAAGAACAAAGGAGTTTGCCACGGTTGCAGAGAACCAGGCCACCAATTGTGGGTATGCCCAAAGAAGTAGCAATGTCCAAATTTTGCCGAATGAATAATGAAATGGATGGAAATAGAAAGGACGAAGAACATAGGTCGGTTATTCTTTTGTTGCACTAGAGGTTGTGGGTTTTTCGAATGGAGCAAAATACCACCCCACAAATGTAAACCATTCACTACAACAAAAATAGTCATTTGCAACATTAAAAAGACAACATTTGTCAACAAATGTTACCAAAATGGTCTTTTGACAACGTTTTAGTAAGTGAATGTTGTCATTGGTTAATAAAAATGAGTTTTGGCAACGTTTTTTAGAAAAATGTTGCGGTAGACACTTTTAACAACGTTTATTGAGTGTTGCGGAAGGTTTTACCTTTAGCAACGTTTGGCAAACGTTCACCAAAAGTTGCGAAAGGTTACATTTAGCAACGTTTGGTGAACGTTGCGAAAAGTCTCACCTTTCGCAACGTTTGACAAACGTTGCTAAAGGTCAGATTTCACAAAATGTTCTAAATAATATTATGGCCATTTAAATGAATCCATCCCATTCCAATTTGATTTCTGCGGATTCGGGAGGCAAGAAGAAAGACAGCAGCCGTAGCACAGCACAGCCTCACTCCGTCACTCGTGACTAGTCAGAGGCCTTGGCACCTGATTCTTGCTCATCCTAGCCGGTTATCTCAGAGCTTTTCACAAACAGAAAAACTCTTTCTTGGTGTGATAACTGAAACTGGTACTGCAGCTACTGTTCATCTTCTTCAAACATATTTTGGGCAATTTTGTTGTGATTATTTGATGTATTTTGGAGAATCACTCATTTATCTATACCCGGACTCCTGTTAAAATTCGGCCATTATCAAATCCCCAAAGTGAATATTAGATGTATTTTAGAGAATAATGCATATATCTATATCCGGACTCCTGTTAAAATTCTGTCATTATCAAATCCCCAAATAATCGATCCTACAATTTCCATTTCGAAAACTCTAGCACCTCATTCGATTTTTCATCTGGTATTTTTATGTAAATATGTAATCTTCTTCTTCTCTGGATTGGGTTTTATTTTATTGTAATTTATTTTTTAAATTCTATGCCTTCGATTTTTCTTCCTGCTTGTGCAATTGAAGGGGACCCTATTTAGATCTATGTTTTGCCTTTTGATCCTTGAACTTTTCTGTATCTGCATTTGTAGCCATTCAGTCCCGCTTGGCCTTTTTTGCTTTCTTTTTTATTTTGTGTTACGTTGAAGAAAAAAGTAAATTAAGCAGGGTTTTTTATTAATACTATTTTCGATTGCAGGATTTACCAAAAATAAGAGATTTTTGCCAACGGGCTTTCATTATCTTTGGGGATAGATTATAGGTTAATCGATTTTTTAGTTTAAATTAGGGAAAGTAAGTTGAATTGATTAGATTTTTGGAATAGGTGATTTCAAGGTTTTAAAAAATTTCTGTGAATTTTAGTTTTATGTTGCTTCTGGTCTTAAATACTTGGGTTGGATTGGATTCTTTGATTGTTCCATTAAGTGTTTGAGGAAGAAGAGGAAAGGGGTGGAAATCTCAGAAGTATGTAAAGAAGAAGTTGAGGAACAAAAGTGGAGCAAGGAAGTTGAGATCTAGCCACTAATGGGCCTACAAAAGCTTCAAGAAAGACAGGATATGGGAGGACGCCCAATGTTCTTGTGCTTTTACCCACTAGAGAATTGGCCACTCAGGTGTTGTTTCGGTTAACTGTATCACCATCTAAGATTTTTTTTTTCCCTTAGATGGTGCTTTTGTCAAGTTTTCAACCTTTTATTTGTTTCATTCTCTCTCTGCCTTGTTTATTATTGTAGGTGTTTGCCGACTTTGAATTCTATGGTGCAGCATTGGGGTTGACATCATGTTGCCTATATGGGGGGTCTCCTTATCAGCCGCAGCATGTTCAATTGAAAAAGGGTGTTGACATAGTAATTGGCACTCCTGGCCGCATTAAGATTAGAACCCTACAAAAGATTTGTGGAGGGATATCAAAATTGGACATATCCCTTGAAGCAACTTGCTCCAAATGGCCTTGAGGGAAATACACCACTAAATTCCCTTTCTTGGGCAAGGTTGTAAGAGGGCCAACACAGGCATGCCATAGCTCCATATAGATTGATACTAAACAAGGAGATGAAGAAGAGGCAGATGCAGCTTTTGAAGAGCATAAGGTAGTAGAAGTGGACAAAGAACAATAAACACAAATACTACTTCCCAATTTGTCACATTCTCCTCCATTGTTACGTACGTTTTTCTCCACCTCACCCACTGCAACGTTCAGATCAATTTCAATTAATCCCCGAAGAGGTGGAGCTTTTTTTTTTGTATTTGAAACTATATAGCATTACACCACCGCAAGAAACAAAAAGTAGCCAACCCACTACCCAGTGAAAGAGGCAAAAAGCATTTAAGTTGGTTTTGGAAGTAATCAAGTGGTTTTTAGAAGAGTTAGTGTACCGACAAAGATTAAGAACTCAGTATATTGAAGAAAAGGACTCCAATAGTGGCCAAGAAATAAAAAAAGGTTGTCTTTAATCCAAGAAACTGTAAGAACTTAAAAGAGTTTCAACAAAAATCAACAGAAAATTCATATTTGAAGTGTGGTGTACCGTGCGTTTTAGGGCATGAAAAAGTAAGATTCCTAAATTTGATTATATTGAAAACTAAAATATGCCTCATATCATAGCCTTTACTAATTCCATGGCACTAAAAAAATCCCAAAAAGGAACAAGAAATAAACCAAAAATTTAAATCCTCCAAACACCATCATTCATTCACGATCCTGCACATTCATGGGACCCACTTAATACCAACACCCAGGAGTCAATAAATTCAAGTAGAAGAAGAAATCCACTTACCTAAGAGGCTGAAATGATGAGTTTTCTTTAGCTTTACTAGAAGTTGTAGTAGTGGATGCCATGCAGTGGTTGTAAACCGACGTCGTGGAAGAATTGGTAGATGATGAAGTGGTGGGTCGATGGTGGTTAGGTGGTACAGTGACGAAGACGGCAACAGTGGAGGTATTTTCTGAAATGGAAAGGAGAGATTGCAATCCGAAAATTCAAGGGTTTACTTTCTTTCATTTGTTGTAGAAGAAAGAGGATATGGTTTGTAATACGAAAGAAAAGTAGCGGAGTTTTGACTGAATAGTTCTCCGCACAGTGCGTGGAGCAGAGAATAAGCTCCGCACTTGGGATTTTGAAGCAGGAAAAAAAAAATTGTGCTCCGTAAAATGCGGAGCATATAGCTCCGCCCAATGCGGAGCTTGCTCCATGTGTGAAGCATTGTTGCTCCACACTGAGCGGAGTAACACTCTGCACAGTGCGGAGTTTTAACCCGATTTTTTTTTATGTTGTAACAATAATACAAATCATTCTCTCTTGTAATTCTAATTGTTATACGATTTTACTATCCAAAAAACACACATAATGAAAATTATGGTGCAGCTTTGGAAGATAGAAAAAAAATATTATAAGACTTTCAAACCGACAATCTATCTCTTCTATTTATTTTAGAAAAAATTGAAAAGATATTTTAGAGATATTTTAAAAAGTATACACTACCTCATAGTCAACAAAGTTGGGCTGCAGGAAAAAAAAAGTAGGAATGAGCAGTTGAAATTGAAATCAATAAAAAATTGTAAATTGAAACAGTGTAACTGAAATGGGGAAAATGAAAATGTTTCATAAATGAATAGTTCTCAACAGATTGCTAGTAGGGAAAAAGTATACACTACCTCATAGTTAACAAAGTTGGGCTGTAGGCAAAAAAAAGTAGGAATGAGCGGTTGAAATTTTGAAATCAACAAAAAATTGTAAATTGAAACATTGTGGGTAAAATGGGAAAATGAAAATGTTTCAGAAATGAATAGTGTTCAACGGATTGCCTCTTTTATATTAGTAGGAGATAAAATGGATTTACGATTTCCGTAATGGATTCACGATTTCCAAGATATAAGACGGATTCATGGGTTTCCATAATATAAGATGGTTTTATGGATTTGCAAACATGTAAACAGATAATCTTCATGGATTTGTAAACATTTACAAGGACGGTAAAGTAAACACATGTAAAAAGCAATCATTATGATGCATTTAAATATTTATTATTGATTAACATACAAGCATAAAAGCAGAAGAATAAAAAAAGAAACATCCTTGTTTTGATGCATATGTATATAGAAAAATTCATATGCCGTCAAATTAGTTTTCGTACATATGACAGATGATTACGTTAATAAAAAATTACTACATTCACTCGACTTTGAAAAATTAAGTTTCCATGCTGAAAACGTGTTGTGAAAAGAGACAAAAAGACAAAAGCGAATAAAAGTAAATAAACTTGTATATATTATAATGAGAACCAAAACCCTATATTTATAGGACATGATTAGAGATACAATGATAATAATTTCTAGAACTGTAGGGGTATAATTTTCATTCACTAATAATTGGTTAACCAGCTTCATTTGGATTTTGATGCAAAAAGTTTTTCACGTATGTTGTTGTTGACACATAAAAATGCAACTCAATTAAATGGTCCAAGGAATGGAGCCCAATTAAGAAGTTTGAAGGATAGGCCTAAAGAAGACCATATAGAA
>CAIGRF010151491.1:4500-15742 GCA_903798235.1 Fraxinus ornus
AGAATCTATATCGGGAGCAGTTTAAGTGGAGGTCAGAATTGGAGGGATTAGAGTTCTCTACTATTACGGAGGAGGATACAGGTTGGTTGGAGAGACCATTTGGAGATGATGAAATTAAGGAGGTGGTATTTAGTATGAATGATGATAAACCTCGAGGACCAGACGGGTTCTCGTTCTCATTTTATAAAGCGTGTTGGGAGATGGTGCGACGGGATATTATTGATGTTTTCACTTACTTCTTTGAGCGTGATAGGTTTTTTAGAAGTTTTAATGCAACATTTATTGTGTTGATCCCTAAGAAACCAGGAGCGACTAATATTAAGGATTTTCGCCCTATTAGCCTAGTCAGTGGGGTGTACAAGATTATTGCGAAAGCTTTGGGAAAGTGGTGTCTAAATTTTAGAATGCTTTCGTGAAGGGTCGTCAGATTTTGGATTATGTACTAATAGCGAATGAATGCATTGACTCAAAACTATACCTAGGGGTTCCAGGGATGCTATGCAAGCTTGATATTCAGAAGGCTTATGTTTACGTGAATTGTAGGTTCCTTTTGTATATGCTTAGTCGATGTGGTTTTTGGGATAAGTGGTGCAATTGGATTCAGTTCTGTATCTCTACGGTTTCATTCTCAGTTCTGGTCAACGGTACCCCGGAGGGTTATTTTCGGAGCAGCGGAGGATTGAGGCAAGGGGATCCATTGTCTCCATTGCTGTTTGTTATTGTAATGGAGGCATTTAGTAGGATGGTTGAGAAAGCGAGGCACGAGAATTTGATTAAGGGTTTTACGATTGGTCAACTGCAGGTGTCCCACTTGCTTTTTGCAAATGACACTGATTTTATGTGACACAGATGAACAATTCGGGAGCTTACGCCGGCTGCTCTTATGCTTCGAAGTTGTGTCTGGATTAAAGATAAATCTGGGGAGATTCAAGGTTATTCCAGTCGGGGAGGTCACTAATGTGGAGGAACTAGCTGTTATTTTGGGTTGTAGGGTTGCGTAATTACTGATGTCTTACCTTAGACTCCCTTTAGGGGCGCGGTTTGAAAGTATTAATATTTGGAAAACTATTGTGGAAAAGGTAGAAAAGAGGTTAGCGGGGTGGAAACGTATATATCTCTCGAAGGGAGACCGTCTTACTCTCGTTAAATCTACTCTATCAAATATCTTTACTTATTTTCTGTCACTGTTTCCTATTCTTATTGTAGTGGCAAATAGATTAGAGAAGATTCAAAAAGATTTTTTGTGGGCAGAGCTGGGATAGGAGAGGAAACTTTATTTGGTTAATTTAGGAGTAGTTTGCTCTCCTACGAGGATGGGGGCCTCAGATTGAGGCTCATTTTGTTTAACAATGCACTATTGGGCAAATGGTTGTAGCGGTTTGGAATGGAGAGGGAGAGCTTCAGGAGAGAAATCATTGGGGCAAAAAATGGAGTGATGGAGGAGGGCTGGTGTTCGGGTAAGGGTCGTGGGTCTTACATGGTGAGTTTGTGGAGGTATATTCGACGTGGTTGGAGTGACCTTCGGGACAGATTGACTTTTGCGGTGGGGAATGGAAATAATATCAGATTTTAGGATGACTATTGGTATGGAGATATACCGCTAAAGGTGAGATTTCCTTCCCTGCATCGCATTTCTATGGAGTCCTCAGTTATGGTGAATGACATTTTAGTCATCCACAATAGGAGTTACAGTTAGAATATTACTTTTTAGAGGGGTTTGCAAGATTGAGAATTTGATGATTATGCATTGTTCTCAACCTATTTATATGAGGTGAATATTCAGGTTGGAGAGGATGATCGTAACGATGAAGGTTGGCACGGAATGATGTTTTTTCAGTTCGCTCTTATTTTCAATCTCTTTTGGGACATGTGGAGATTTCATTCCCCTGAAAGATGGTTGTGAGTGGACAGGCATTAACGATGGATAACCTCAGTAGAAAAGACTTTTATGTAACCGAGTGGTGCCATATGTGTAGGTGTGATGGAGAGATGCATGATCTTGTTCAATCACTGTGACGGTGTTTGTTGGATGTGGAATAATGTTCTCGCTTCTCAACATATAGATTAGGTGTTGCCTAGAAGTATGGAGGATGTGTTGCGGGCATGAAGGAGAAAGCTTCGTGATAAAGATAGCAAACTTGTTTAGAATCTTATCTCGAGATGTATTGTATGGTGTGTGGGGAGAGAGACCAAACTCGGAACACAGAGCAAATTAGATAATTCTTTTTTCTAACTTTGTATAGTTGGTTTAATGTCGTAGCTAGTGATCCTATAGAAGAGTTGTCTAACTTCATGTCTTTCCTTTCTTGTTTAAGTTGATAATACATTTCCTATGTATTCTTCTTTGATTAATAAAATTTTTGGATTATCTATAAAAAATATATATATATAAAAAGAAAAATGATTATGATAGAGTGTTCGAGAAGTGTCGGTGTTGACTCGTATTTGACACATATCGGACACGGACACACTACCCCAATTGAAGTGTTTGTGCTACAGAGATGGTCAATAATGCATAAAGTAACATAGAGTCACTTACCTCGTCAACCTCTCCCGGAGTGATTATAAATGGAGGAGACATCATTATATTGTCACCAGCAACACGCACTAACATTCCATGTTTTTCACACTGTGCTCCAAAATATGAACCAACTCCTGCATGAATAATAAATTAATTAGTAAAATCATAATTATTGATTAAGAGATTCCACTAGAAAGACGTAATTTATACCCCATTCAGCAGGAAACGGATCGTCAGGTGACTTGTTATTGGCAAATTCTGTCCCAAGGATCAATCCAGTTCCTCGTATCTTCAAAAAAACATGGTTCATTAAGAAATCTATATGTAAATAAAAATTTATGTAATTAATTAAACATTGCTTAATAGTACCTCCCCAATGATGGGACTGTCGGAGAATGCCTTCAAACCTTCTTGAAATTTTGGGGCTATGCTATTCACTTTCTCAACAATATTCCTCTCCCTGAAAACAAGACCTTTATAAAATTTTGCCAAACAATTAAAGAGTTGGTTACTTTTTTTAGACTTTGCCAAAGCATGCTTTGAATAAACGTACAATCATCAAGAATAACCCCCATATGCATTTCCACGGAAATCCAACACCCCCCCTCCCCAAACAATGAACCACATACAAGTCAAATGCCCCTTGATTTAAAGTTTATAATTTTGGCCCCATTTTCTCATGGATTTCTCATATCACATTGATACTAACTTGCTGAAAAAATAGTCTAAAATCATCCTCTCAACCTTAGGGGATCTGGTTTTTTAAGCATTAGTTCATGTCATTAATAACATATTCGTTTAGGATACTCAGCTTGATCAACTTATAAAGCCAGAAACTATTTCCCAAGAGGAAATTTTTTTTTATTCGCTTCACAAGAAATTTGAAAAAACGTACTTGTAGATCTTGAGAGCTTCCAATGCAACAGCACATGATACGGGGTGTCCAGAATAAGTGAATCCATGGGAGAAAGAACCTATCAGATAGAGTAAGAGGGACGGGTTAACCTTTTAAACTCGAAAGATTACAAGGAAAAAAAAAAGAAGGAAGAAGAAAACAAATTAGAAAAAGGCTTAAATTAAAATGTTATCACTAACCAAGTTTGTTGCTTTGAGAATAAACGACGTCGTTGATTTCAGGGCTCACGAGAACAGCTCCGATTGGCACATAGGCAGAAGAAAGTGCCTGAATATGAGATTGGAGCAATAGAGTTGAAGTTCAATTCATAACTAGGCAATGATTTTTATCATAAAATTGTTGATCTTTACCTTTGCTATGGAGACAAGATCAGGTTTGATGTTATACTTGTCGCACCCGAACATTGATCCAAGCCTTCCAAATGCACATATTACCTCATCAGCAATGAAAAGAATATCGTACTTCTTCACTACAGCCTGAATCTGTATATGTATTTCAAAGGAGCCTCACTAAGTGTTCTATTAGTGGAATGAAGAGCAAGTTCCTTCAGATAACATAAATAATGCATCTAAAATTTCTAAAAAACAATTTGATTCATAAGACATGTGCATGTACCCGTCTAAATTGTAGATTTTTTTGCAGCCGAATCCCAAGAAAGAAAAAATATCTTACTCCTAAATATTGTACCCATATCGAAAACCGCACTTGAGTCCAAGTAACATACGTTGCAAGAATTCATCAACTCAATTTCATTGTGTGACGAATGACAAGAAAATAACGAAACTAACCTTCTCAAAGTAAGTTGCAGGTGGAGGAATCACTCCTCCAGCCCCCATAACTGGTTCAGCAATGAACGCAGCAATCTAAAATACATCGGTCTACTCGTCAGCAACTGTAACCTCTTTCATTCTGCTAAAGAAAGTGATAAACACATAAAGAAATTTAAAATTTGATGTCAAATTTCAGTTACCGTCTCCGGTCCCTCTTTCAGGATAAGATCCTCCAAATTTTTGGCCATTCTGCTAGAGAACTCTTCCTCTGTTTCACCTGAAAATATTGGTTTCAAAATTTTAGTAAGATCATGGAACAAAACATGTTGGCAATCGTAAAAGAGCGCATCACACAACCTGGCAGATGATATCGCCAATAATGTGGGCAGTCAGTGTGTAATACGAATGGAGCCGGCAGATCAAATTTCTGATGTAGCGCGGGAAGACTTTTAAAGACAAACAACAGAATAAATAACTATATTCGTTGCATACAATATTAGTTGCGACTCTGAAATTTGTTGGGTACTTACCCAGAAAGACTGGCTGATATAAGTGTCGAACCATGATATCTGCCAAAATATACAAATAAAACTGAAGTGTGAAACTATTTTTTTATACCAAAAATAAGATAACATTGGCTAATAATCATTACGATTTTGCTCGAGCAATAAATTTCTTCTTGTTTGGCCTTCCAAGGGCATTATTGTAATACCAAACCAGCTTAACCTACAAGGAAAAAAAAAAGGTTATTCAGAATATCATAAATGCATATTGCTTCTTTTACCTTTTCTACTTCAATTTTAGCTTCTTTTCATGTTGCAAGAAATTTCAAACTTCTGTTATGACAAAAACTATCATAACAATGGTACTATATAGTGTGTTGCAGTAATGAAAATGCATCCTATTTCTTTGATGTAGAAAAATAATTAGTAACATAATATATCAAGTATAGAATTAGTGAAAATCTTGAATGCAACTAAAACTGTAGCAAATTAGACAACCTTTTCGCCATTATAGGGTATAGGAGGCCCATTGTGCAACACAAAATCAGAAGACCAGAAAATACTGCGCTATTAAAAGAATTGGGCTTCCGGATGAGTAGCTCTATTCAAAACGAGATTGAAATGCATTTTCTTTTCATATTCTATATGTATTGAATGATCCGATAATTCACAAAGGGGAAGGGAGTGGGCTTACCACCTCAGCCATTGGCAGGAAATTAGCTGAAAAGCTTACATTGACAAATGCATTCTTTCCATACAGAAGCAGAGAATAAAATCAATTGTATAAACAAAAGATATTCAGACCTGACTATCATTAGCTTCTGAACCACTGTTTGTAAAAAAGACCTTTGCCATTTTATTTGCAGTAAAAACTTCCAAAAGTTCCTTTGCAAGATCCTGCATGCAGAAAGCAACCAGGATGATGACAGAAATATTTCTATATAAGTTAGCATCAAATTAAACTTAAAATTGTCATACCAAAGAGGGCTTCGTTGTTCGGTTCCAAAACGAGTGGTAGAATGGCAACGTATTAAGTTGTTTTGTTGCAGCAGCAACGAGACGAGGTTCATTCCCACCTGTAAGTATACAAAATTAGTTAAAAGAGCATTATTACAGCAAGACCTTGGCACAATACATTTTGTATATAAGATTTCATCCCCCCCAATTTAGGACCTTGGACCTGGTTGCTTGATCTTGTTTCAAGTATATCTTCTTTTTTTAATAAGGAACATGAAATTATTATTTATAGAAGCAGAAAGTTGCTAAAGGATAACTGATGTGGATCAATTACAAGAGAAAATCCTAAACCATTTGGAGAATAAGGGTGACAAAATGGACTTAGGCCAACATTGTTCGGGATCAAATTCCATCTTTTAGAGGTCCATTTTAGCATTTTTTCTGTTTTTAGTTAATTTAAGGGTATTTTCGTCATTTTGCATTTTATTTGGATTTATCTACAGAATTAGGATCTCAAAGTCTTTAAATACTTGTTAAAATTGTGAAAACATTACATTCGTTTTTCTTGATTGATAAGATGTTTTAGTATTTCCCGTTATTTAGTAGATTTCAATAATTCTCACGTCCGATCTCAACGAAATTCGAACAAACACCCATTTGTGTGTTACGAACAAGAACCTTTAATTTGTTATTCACGTTTCAGTCCTGCGTCAATAACATATCCTTCAATCACCAAACAATATATAGTTAAATCATAGATTTTAATACAAATATACAATAAATTTTTCCACCAAAGAATAATTAACAAAAATGGACAGCCTAAAGTCCTTGCGTAGAAGGTTCTTGCTCTTTAGCTTCAAATATCCTATTGTTTCTCTACAACTATATCACCTTCAAAAAATGGCTGAAAGCAGTCAATTTCCACAGTAAAATGCAGATGCATATAAAATGGCAAATCCATTAGATACATATTTAATCCTGCTCATTAAAAAAAAAAAGAAAAAAAGAAAAAAAAAGGCCTTTTCCCTAATAAATTAAAAACGCTCAAGAATTTGGTATAGTATGAAACTGTAAAATGGTGAACACAAAGATAATGCTAAACCCCAAAATGAAAATTTCAGGAGGAAGAGGGAGCAAACGAGCAGATCTAAAACATCAAACTATCAACCGAAAATTAGTATAATCAGGGATACTATACGGAAGATAAATACCTAAAGCAGTGCACCATAAGCCAGCAAGGGAATCAAGATACTTTTTCCCATTATGGTCATAGACATATGAACCCTACAACAAACAAGAAAAAAGGGTTAGAAAACAATCACAGGAAAAGTATACTAAAATAAGCAACTTAAATAAGGAAACCAATACCGAAAAAGCTATACCTCAGACTTCTCAATTACAAGAGGGTTCAAGTCTGTCGTCTGCCACCCAGCAGTAAATGGCGCCAACATATCATGCCCCTTGAACCTGCGAACATAAAAATTAAGAATTATTTGCTCTTAGTATACACTCAAGTACAGAATATATATATATATATACAGATATTAACATTGGAAAAGAAAAGGGAAGTCAAAATAATAGGCATTTTACCCTTTATTATCAGTAGATGAAACATCTTTCTGAACAGATGCCTCAGTACTATTCCATTTGGATAATACCAGAGCCTGAAGTTTCTGCAAACTTCTACTAGATGAAAGATCCTTTACGTAGGTTGCCTGTTACAATGGAAGTAGAACGTGTTACCCCAGGTTGAGATACAATAGCAAGCAGGTGAAGCCTAAAATGGTTTCAACAATGCAGGTAAATATGTTGGCTTAAAGTAACTTGTTTAGGTGTCTCAGTTCATTAAATAATATATTAACAATTAAAAAAACTGCTTCAAAAAAGTGAGTGCAAGTATCAAAGTCATATAAATTAAGGGCTGAACTGTCTCAAAGTTTCACATCAACCAAGTGGAGAAGCATTTATTTTGGAATGCAATGAGTAATACATAATTTCTTTTCAGTCTTTCACCTTTTGGCCTTGAAATTGAAAACAATTAAGATACATACTTTGATGCATCAAACTCAAAAGTGCTTGCATCCTTCGAGAAGGTTAGCCATTTGATATCCGAAAGTTGATTAATTTCATTAATAACCAACCAAATATCAAAGTTTATAGAAATTAAAGATGCATTATTACTTTTACATAATCCAAAATTAACAACGAACAGTTTATACGGAGGGCATTAACATGTCATCTCCCTCGGATCTCAAGGTCCCCAGAATTAAGTAGAAATTTTGTGAATAATAGCGAATATGACATTTTTAACTGATTATGATAGGGGTTTATGTTTTAGGTTTTGGAAGGAACAATCTCTTGGGAGACTCGAAGTGCTTATAAGGAGACACTCAAGTGATCCGGTTGCATCGTGTAAAATCTGAAGTTTAGCTTACATTTTTATCTAGCTAGTGGAAAAAGCTATTTTGAGACAAAAAACCACATAAATATTTTTTTCTCTAGATGTATGATACCACCTCAGTATCAGATCATGCCCAGTACCCCGATGTTGAGCTGGACTCGCATACTAATAATGATCACAATTTCCAGGCTTTAAATAGAGAAAATAGTAAGAATCAAACATATATGAATGTTATACTCAAGCCAAACTCCAACCAGTTGGAGTCAATGTCCCACACATTGGCCGGCTCAATCAGATTGTCAGCCACATCTCAAGGACCTGGCTGCCTTTGATCTCCTACAGACAGACAATATGCCCTCGGAACAGCCATTAAAGAAAGGACACCCCGACCCATATGCTACAAAAGTAATTAGGACACTGCGTACTGATTGTGAGGCTTGTCTTAGACCTCCTAACAGAATTTTTTTTGTTTGGGTGCTTACATTATCCTTTCGCTGTTCTCATAAAAAAAATTTAATCTTGTCACTAGCTTGAATGTCCCCCACCCCCCAAAGGGCTCCTCTCCGTCATTTCCCATTGATTAGACCATCAGAAAGCCTCATTCCAACGATGGCAAGTTTTTGAGGCATAACACCATCTAATTTACTTATCTGTTTAGGGCACTCCAATACAATCACAGTTTTAATGTGTGAGAATTCAGGACACCATTCGATTCAACAAATAAAAAACACAAAAGGCCAAAAAAATGATAGACATCATTCACATTAAAACACGTCCAAAGTATATTCTTGGTAAAAAAAAAAAAAAAAGGACAAAGGATACCAACCCATTTGTACAACATTAATCATTGAAACATTTTATTTTTATTACCAACAAAAATAAAAATACAGACTTCTACACATAAACATCAAGAATAAAAAAGAACAGAAAATACTGATTTACAAACACGCAACAAACAAACCCACTACAGAATAATAAATATAGAAACATCTATACATACACAAGAAATATATGAACAAAAACATTGGAAAAACCTGGGTGGCATTCCTGATAGTGGATGGAAAAAGACGATTCATAATCTCTTTTGCTTTCTTTTTCTAAAAATTAAATTATGTTGTTGTTAGGATTCTAATTCTTAGAGCAAAAGGATAAAAACGAATCAAAGCAGAGATGCACAAAAGAGAGAGAGAGAGGAGAGAGTTTGACACAACCGACGACTCAGCATATGTCATAGACAGATGGAGTCAGGACAAATATCTCGGACTTACCTAATAATCCATATTTGTCTACATTCATTCATTCCTTTATTATATGATACGAGATGATATGATATGAATCATGATCATGTTTAGTGTTTTTATAAGGGTAATTACAACGGCAATCCCAAATCTTTTTAACTTTTGTAAACTTTACTATAATTTTCACTTTGAATCATCATAATTCCAAACCTTTCATGTTGTTGCATTAGAAGGACAAACAAATGAATTGACCATTAGTTTGACCAAGAAAATATATGTTGATCAAATTTAAAAGGAGCAAAATGATAAACTTGTTATTTTTCTACAAAATAATTAAAACGATTAAAAAAAAACAAAAAGTAAAAGAAAGTGAACAATTGTTCATCTCCCTCCGTCACCTTCTTCCGCAGCCACCACCACTCGTTGCCATCGCCACAATGAAATTGAATCATCACAATTTTTAAACCTCCAACTCCGAAGAATCTGTGATTGTGAAGGGTTCCCATTTCTTACCATTTACAACAAAGCCCTCTTGCATTTCGCCAAAGGTTGAGAATTTTGTGAACACACTTACGAGTTTGGCAGCTTTTGATCAAGAACAAGCTATGATTTTGTTGTGAAAAATAGTGAAGAAGCTCGAATTGTTCTTTGCACTAAAAGGCTTTTCTTTGCTTTAAGCTAATTATTGAATTAAAGGTACTCAGTAGCGGTGTTGGTGAATCTTTCTCTTGTGAAATTGAACAAAATCAAGATTGGAAGAACTAAGATTGTCCTACTGTTGATAAAGATTTTAAAGAATGGCTTTGCAGAATCACAAGAACACGCGGTGCAATTTTCAGCTTGGCACTCGAAGATGAGAATAAGACTACAATAGGAGTGCTCGGGACTGCAATTGTTGTTGCTCGTTTAGAGATCTGAATGCCAGCGATGTGGAGTAGTTGTGGGATTATCGTATGTACACTCTCATCGATCGATTTGATGAGCACGGTAAACTTATCTTGAAAGTCCATTTTCATAAGGTTGGGTTGGGTTGATTTTGACAACCCCTATCCAATGTTTGATTAGCACGATGGACTCGTCCGGGGAGTCTATTTTCATTAGGCGACGACGACAATGAGTGGTGGTGGTTGTGGAATGCGGGATGGTTTGATTTGGTTTTTGTTTAGAGGGTTGGAGGGAGGTGAACAATTGTTTCTTTTTTCTTTTTGGTTTTAATTGTTTTATGTGGGAAAATAACAAATTTACTATTTTGCCCTTTTTAGATTTGATCAAAGCTCATTTTATTGGTTAACTAATGGTCCATCCTTTTGTCTTTGTGCTGCAATAAAATGAAAGGTTTGAGATTATGGGTGGCACAAAGTGAAGGTTAAGGTAAATTCTACGAAAAGTAGAAAGGTTTGGGACAGTTGCTACAATTATCCTTTTTTTCTTTGTTTAGGAAAATGATTTCTTTTCACTTACTAATTTTATTTTTAAATAAATCTAAATTTACATTCTTGTTCACATTAAGGATGGCATTCCTCCTTATGTGTCAAATTTGGCCAGTAATGTGAAATGATGTAGTAAAAATTAATGTTATGATATATGTCATGTCAAACTTAATGTAAAAATTAATGTACATATAGCATGTTTCTTTATTGTTGTATAACAACATAATCTGTTTTAATTATACAAACATAATTTTTTTGCCATTTTTGTCCAGGAAATTCTTAAAATATAAGTACAATTAGGGATGACAGAGTATCCTACCTTGTCTCGCTTCGTCTCGTCCTGACCATTTTTATTGTTTAACCTTTTACTTGAGAAAATCTTGAAAATAAAAGTATATGAAAAAATGCCTTGACTCCATCCCATCCTGAATGAGGAGGCAATTCCCAAGTTAATCGAGGTATTATTGTAGCGCCCCGACCCTCATGGATCAAAACGTTACTAGACT
>CAIGRF010151515.1:7772-25805 GCA_903798235.1 Fraxinus ornus
ATTGGTGATGGTTCTTTGAAAATAATTAAGCGTTCCTTAGTTATTTTCAAATGTACTAAGAGGAATTGTATATATGTCACTAGAGTCAGTGTAGTTCAAAGTCACATTGCTGTATCCTCTAGTGCTGAGATTGATGCTACCCTAAAATGGCATAATAGGCTTGCACATGTGAGTGAAATGGCCTGCATATTTTGAATAAGAAAGGGGCATTTGTTAAGGATATGATTTCTAAAATTCCTATTTATGAATATTGTACCTTAGGAAAACAACATAGGCTTCATTTTAATACTGGACAGCACAAGACTGCATATATCCTTGAGTATATTCATTCTGACCTGTAGGGCCCATCATTTACTACCATCCCCATCATCTACTACCATCCCCATCATCTACTACCACTAAAGGTGGTAATAGATATTTTTTTATCACTAACAAATTATATTTCAAGAACAGTTTGGATTTATCTTTTGAAATAAAAATCAAATACTTTTGAAAAGTATAAAAATTGGAAAGCTTTAATTGAAAATCAAATGGATAAAAAGATTAAAGTTCTAAGAACAGACAATGGTCTGAAATTTTGTAATTCTGAATTTGATCAATTTTATAAAGATTACGGGATCCTCAGGAATACAATAGTTCCTTATACTCCTCACCAAAATGAAGTTGCTGAAACAATGAATAAAACTATTTTATATGAGGTTAGATGCATGATGATTAGTTCAGAAGTTCCTAAAGTCCTTTAGGGTGAGGCTGTTACGACAGCTGTGTATATTGTGAATAGGACTCCTTCCAATGCTTTAGGTAGTAAGACACCTGAAGAGGTATGATTAGGAAATTTATATGATTATACTATCTTGAGAACCTTTGGGTGTGTTGCATATTCTCACCAAAGTCTAGCAACTTTGGAGCCTAGATCCCCGAAGTGTGTCTTCATGGGGTATCCTGAAGGAGTTAAAGGATACATACTTTGGGCTAGATATGAAAAGGGTTTTAAGATGATAACTAGTAGAAATGTGACATTTAATGAAGCTGGTATGCCTTGTTTGGGTAATAAAGTCTCTAGTGATGTTCTTGAGAGGGAAAAGGATGAGGTGACTAGGATGCAGGTGAAATTAGGATACTCCCCTGAACTTGTTGAGGAAGAACAAGTTGAGAATGAAGTTAGCGAGGAGAGTGACGGTGTTACTAGTTCACAAGAACCTATTGAAGGTAGTGAATATGACTTAGTGAATGAATTAGTTGATCCTTTGAGTGATTATCAACTTGCCCGGGATAGAACTAGAAGGGAGATAAGGAAACCTGTTAGGATGAGTGATTATCAATCATTTGTTGTTTTGTCATATCAAGACTTAGCTTTTAAGGAGCCTAAATCTTATGAAGAGGCTTTAAGTTGTCAACAGTCAGATGAGGGCTAGGTGCTATGGAAGAAGAAATGAAGTCCCTAGTGAAAAACAATACTTGGATGTTAGTCCCTAAACCTGAGAAAAAGTCTTTAGTAGACTGTAAGTGGGTTTATAGCATTAAGGAGGGAAATTATTCTAAACAGCCTCTTAGGTTTAAAGTTAGACTAGTTATAAAGGGGTTTACCCAAAAACCTGGTATTGATTATAATGAAATTTTCTCCACTGTTGTTAAATACACTACTATAAGAGTCATGCTTGCTTTGGTTGTTCAATATGATTTAGAATTTGAACAAATAGATCTTAAAACTGCTTTCTTGCATGGTGACTTGGATGAAACGATTTATATGGTTCAACCACAAGGTTTCATTGATTTTAAAAGACCTAAACATGTTTGTCTTTTAAATAGGTCTTTGTATGGTTTAAAATAATCACCTAGGCAATGGTATAAAAGATTTGACAATTTTGTGTCATCTTTTAGTTTTATAAGAAGTACATTTGATCATTGTCTTTATTTTAAAAGAAATGATAGTAATATTGTGATTGCTTATCTTTTTTTGTATGTTGATGATATGTTGTTGATTGGACATAAACCGAGTTATATAAATGACATTAAAAAGGCTTTAAGTGCTGAATTTGAAATGAAAGACTTAGGACATGCTAGGAGAATCCTAGGAATGGATATTAAAATAAATAGATCATAACAATATCTTCTTTTAACTTAATATGACTATGTGAAAAAGGTGTTATCCAAGTTTGCTATACATGATTCAAAGCCTGTTTCTTTGCCTTTTGCTTGTCATTTTAAGTTGAGTAAAGATCAATGTCCACATAATGATATCAAATAATGCAAAAAGTGTCTTATGCTAATGTTGTTGGATCTGTTGTGTATACTATATATGGTGTGTACTAGATCTGATGTTTCACATGCTATTAACATTTTGAGTAGGTTTATGGCAAACCTGGGTCCTGAACATTGGACTGCTTTAAAATGGCTTTTAAGATACTTAAAAGGTTATGCAAATTTTAGGTTTGCATTTTAAATTTTGTATAGAGGGAGTAGTGTTGAGATGATATGTGGATTCTGATTATGCTAGTAATAAAGATAATAGAAAATCAATAATTGCATATATGTTTACTTTGTGTAATACTTGGATAAGTTGGAAGTCTCAATTGCAATCTATTGTTGCCTTATCTACTATAGAAGCTGAATATGTAGTTTCAACTGAAGCTATTAAGGAGTCATTATGGTTTAAAGGATTGTTGATTGTATTAAATGAATTGCATAATCCTGTTGTTGTTTATTCCGATAGTCAAAATGCCATTCATTTGTGTAAAATCAAGTTTTTCATGATAGCACTAAATACATAGATGTTAGGATGCATTTCATTAGAGATATAGTTCAAAAAGAGTCTATATTGCTTGAAAAAATCCCTACACAATTTAATCCCGCTGATATGGGAACAAATGTACTTCCTCTGAACAAATTTAAGTCTTGTTTGCAAATTCTAAGAATTGATACTGATTAAACTTTGTGTTTTCTTTGGTTTGGATCTTCTTGATGCTATTGTTGATGAAAACTGGTGTGTTTGGTTGTTTATAACATTGGCATCAAGGGGGAGATTTGATGGGTTGTGATGTCATTCTTGTCAATTGCATCTAATCCACATGGGCAGTGATAAAACGGGCTTGGCCCAATTGTTGGAAATATTTTCAACCGTAAAACATTGCCTAATAATTCAAGGAAACAAACCCAAAACCTAGACCAATACTTCGCCACGTGTGCTGCTATGGTCCCTTGGTTTCATGGCTGGTCTACAGTGAATAGGATGTTTATATATGGAAGATGAGTGGTCATTTGAGCCCTTAACTTTTCATTCTATTTCTGCTTAGTGCGTCTGAAGCTTTTGGGTTCTTTTCCTTCGTGCTTTTCTTCTCTTGATTCTCTCTTTCAATACATAGTGTAGAGATTAAAACTTTTTTTTTTAATCATCAATCTTGGTGATTGTGGTCTTTGTGATTTTTCAATTGAGAGTTTAGCGAGATAGATTGGCTGTGTAATCTTGAACCATTAAGTAGCTATGTTGTGTGATTTCTTTAGGATTTGTTGGTGTCTTTGTGGTTGTTTCCTTGTAAAGAAGGGTATAATGAGTTTTGTATCCAAAATAATAATCGAATCCTCTTGGTGTTGGTGTTTGATTTCTATCTTTGTGAATCTTGGTTACTGCTTCGTTCATGTTGGCTCCACAGTAATCATAAACACTTAATATGAAAAGGCAGATTCATACATATGGTTCGTGTTTATTACGCACATAATAATACATGCATATTGAAAATGTATTTGATGGAGGCAATTAAGGAGTTTTTTCATCTGATTATTCGTGAGTTATCATTAATGCGTAGATTAATCTTGAAAATAGAAGCACTAAAGCCCTTACCTTAAATCGGCAGGTTCGTTAAAATACCTACGTAGTTATGCTTGAACTTTGAGGACCATATTTTTTTTTTAACCTATTTCTCTTTCCCTTATAATACACATCTTCCAAGCTTGAAGCTTTATCTTCCTTTACTTATAGAAAATGGTGTGATTTTGAAAGTTCCGATAGTACTGGTGGCTTGAGCAGGCTAGAGTTAATAATGTCCCAACGATTTTTATTTAGAAGAGTAAAATCGATTTTATCGATCAAGTCAATACCAAAGAGTAATACCGACAATACTCATACTTCATTCCGTTCATACACTTTCAACTATTTAACTTGGTAATATATATGAAAGATTAACTTGTTGAAATTACTAAAGATGCTTGGTTGTTGAATTTGTCACCTTTGACATTAGGTCTTATGGTAGAGATTCAAACTAAATTTCCAGTTTCTACAATTTTGGATTGTGAAAGATAGATCGACCGAAACCCTTTTAAGTCGATTGAAGAGTACATGACTAACCGTTCCTTTCAGTTATAATTCTCTATGTTAAGTTGTGGAGTATTATCTAAGATTTGGGGCCTGTTAGGATAGTTTCTTTTTTAACCGATTTTGACCCTTTTTGCATGGCACCATTTAAATGAGAATGGAAAAATTGGTACTTGTCAAGTTTTTTTGGCACTAACCACTCAAAATTGATAGAGATGCTTCAGGGTCAAGCTAGCCAGAATCAAGGGGGGGATGTGTCGCCCCCCTGTTTCTTGGCTTGACTTTGAGCCTGGCCAAGAAACATAAGCAAAATTGATATGGTGTATTTTGGTCGGATTTATTGATCCGCCCAATAGGTGAATTTCTTTTTACAAATTCTGTTCCACTTTTTTCCAATATAAAATAATTATTTTTAATCCACATGTATTTTTTTGTTTTTAAATTAACTTGTAAATAAAAAAATAATAATTAAAAAATTTATTTATAAGAAAAAAAAATCACTTTATAACTACTTCTAAATAAAAAATTATTTTTACGATAAAATTACTGCTACATTTACACCATTTATGGATGCCATAATGTACAAGTAGTATTATCCATCCTAATAACCTTTGCATTTATTGTGGAATACTCTCGTATTTTTTCATTTTGATGAAAACCCTTTTAGATGATTCAAACCTTGCGAAATACTCTCTATCATCCAAATCTGTTGAGGCATTAAACTCAGTGAAGCGTTAAAATGAATAATTTCTGAAAGAGCAATAAAGTCTTCCCCCGTCACTCCACTTTTTAAAGAGCTTTTTGTTTGAATGAAAGGAATACATTGAATTACATTAATTCATCAAGAAACTCGAAAAATTAACAAAAACAAGAACTTAAATAAAGGGAATAAGCTGGATAGAATCATCAGTGAATACAACTAATTCAATTAAAACTACAAGAAACCAATTAAGTTGTCGAAATGAATATTTAACTGAAGGGATTTTGCTAGATTGCATTACGGGTAGATACAATTGATCAAATTATAACACAATTCCATAGATACAAAGGGGATTCGAGTCTTCACTGTACATAGCAAAGCTTGAGGCAAAACAAACACCCAAATTGACCGTACATAACTTAAATTTTGCTCCATTACACTGTCCAAAAGAGAGGACATACACAACTAAGCTTCAACCTACAAGCTTCTTGCGTCCCATAAAAATGAAAAACCCTATTTCGTGGTTTGATTCTGTCCAAGACATCTTCATAGTTGGAATTGAACACAATGTGCCTTATGCATTATGGGATGAAACGATGATTGCTATTGGCCTTGATTTCTGCACGGAAGACGGAGCCAATAAATCTCTCACGTTCATGCATACTTTCTCTTGCACATATGGACAAAATGTTAAGAACACGTGGCGTTCTCTAAAGGTAGGGGCGGCGATCTCTTGCACTACTACAGTCAAGTAAGTCAACTTGTATGAATGTATTTGGGTGTGAGACGTGTTGAAGACGCTAACCACAACGGCGTTTGAATATCACAGGTTAGGAAAGAATCGATACAGTGAACAATAGAGAAGAGCAACGTTATGGTTGAGAATATAAAATTGTATTACTTTCAAATGACGCTAATTGTAATTCTTCTTTGAATCATGAAAGATTAAACACAAGCAAAATATGTAGTAACATCTCAACGGAATGGAAACATGTAGGAGCTTTTATAATAGGAAAGGTGAAATTGTTACTATTGAATGAAAGGATATGTGGTCTTATCTTGACGATCAAGATGCCTTATCATAGGCGTCAATCTATCGGTCCTAGGATCAGGTGACGTTTCTAACAATTAGTTACCCTACGACTTAGGCCTAGCATGAAAAGAGTAGGCTCACAAGTTGACCTATAGAGTGGCTATTGCAGAGAGATTACAATAATCAGTCATAGAAATCTTATACAGAGTAAATCATCCAATGAAGGTGCCTTATACGTCCAAAGGCGATTCGCATCAAATGGATGTTGCAGCTCATCACATCTCGCCTCGTCCATGGAGGTTCGACCTCTACATGGGGGTTCGATGGGTTCATCACTTTGACTACTAAAGAGCCTCTAATAGGTCGGGTACGATAGTGATACAGATTGTGGGCCTGGGATCACTTACAATGTGTCTGTCACGTGACTAAGTTTGGAACCTCGTTGGATGAAACATAACAATTACATTTTTGAGCAATTAATTCATCTACATGTTTTGATTCCATATCTCGAATTTGGGGATCACTTGAAGGATTTGAGAGAAGATTTCTTCTAGCGTTAATTATATTTTGTACTCTAATTTGAATTTGGGGAAACATTTTAAGCTTTGAGAAAAGAATTTGACTAGGCTTTCTAACTTTTTTATTGTGATTTCAAATGTGAGAAAAAGTTGGGGGTTTTTAGAATTTGCCAAGGTTTGGTTTAGATAAAAATTATAATTTTAATAGATTTTAATAAAATTTAGTAAATGCGTTGTTAAAAGTTGTAGGTTTTATAAAATATGTGCTTAAAATAAATTACTGATTTTAACGTAAACTTTAATCGAGTTTTTTGCAGCACAAAATATGGACATCTTGTTGAATTGCTTTTTAACCTCTATTCGGTGGCCATTAAAAAGGATTTTTTTTTTTGGGAAAAAAATGATTTCATGAATAGTGACTTTTGAAGACTATACAGTTGAATGTAGGAAAAAGTTTTGAATATTTACGTGCCAAATATTTTATTATGTGAATGCGTGGTTCAAAATGAGTTTTGAGAAAAAAATAATAATTTGGAATAGAGAAATGTTATTATTATTATTTATTTATTTATTTCTTTAATGCCGAAACGTGTTGGAGAAATTGTGCCGTGTCATACTTCAATTAGTCATGTCAACAATTCCACCAACGCAAGGAGACGAAATTCATCTTAGTGACGTACGAATAAAAGTGACTATCCATTCCAAATGAACTCTTTCCTACTGATTTCAGCTCCTCCAAAATATCTATACTTTCTCTCCACCTTCTAATCTTAAGATCTATTTTCATGGTTAGTTTTTCGATACATTATTTTTGGTGTGTATACTTTTGTGGCCCCTGTTTGGAGTGGTTTATGTGTGTTCATGTTATTTATATTACTCTGTTTGTGCAATTGTTAATTGTTTATTTGTCATACAATTATTTGTTTGCTGTTCGCCTTTGAGCTTTTATTGATTAATTGTTTGACTCTTTAATTGTTTACTTGCATTTAGGATGCCTAGAGTAGGGTGTGTCTACATATATACAGCAGTCACTGTTGAGATTTTTTCTTTTGTGTCGCCATTTTTATCTGAAGATAATTAATTTAAAAAAATGAGGAATAGTTCAGTAGAACTCTGCGTGTTTGTGTACACAAACCTTTCATCTTCGGCTATTGGACAGCATTGGTTAATGTATGATGGTGTGGTTGAATCGCCAAAAGGGAAAAGTATTTTTTATGTTAAGAGATGAAGTTTCAAGGGGCTAACATGACATATGGAAGGAAAAAGAGAATTCATAACAAAGAAAGAAATAATTTCTTAAAGTCTCCAAGTAAGATAGATTAAAGCAACAAAGGTGATGTAGGTGACAACATGATTGTTATTGACTTTGTAATGATTGTTGGTAAAGATGTTGAATTTGCACCCCGAAAGACTCACTGTGAAACGATGGAAGAGAGAAGGATTTTTGTTAGGCATTACAAAATTAAATAAAACCGAAACAGAAAACAAGAATTTGAATTACTTTTACCCTATTTATAGGATGACATTACCTATAATAGGAACGTTGTGCTACATGCGCATCACAACTTATAAATTTATTTACCAATAGATGATGTGGCAAGATTTGATTAGGCCAAAATCTCATCAACAAAAAAAGAAAAAAAAAAAAAAGCACTTCCCCAATTTCTTTAGACACCTCTTCAATTTGTAAAAGATTATGTAAAATGGTGGTATACAACAAGCATTTTCCTAAAAGGAATGTCACGAAGAATTTCGCGACAGTCTTTCAATATCTTCAACAGTTAACATAGATGTTAGATGTTGTGGTTGCTTCAATACATCATAATCTTCACAGTTTAAGGTCCTGTAGATGAAGAGAGAAATCAGGATGTTTCTTAGTAGAGAGATTCAAAAACTTCTGCAACTAAATATATCAAAAAATTTAATTCTGACCCATATTTCTGTCTATTTCATTCAGTCCAGCTTTAATAAATTTATCCTTGATCATCCTCAATTCCCTGTAAACTTGTTCCATGCTTCTTCGGTCTTGTGGAGATTCAGCAGAGCATGCAACTCCAAGTTCAAGTATAGAGACTAAGCATGCTGTCTGTTCACTTCTCAAATTGCTTGGGCCAGCTTCCTCTAGTGTTTGATTTTCTAGGCGCAGAGATGATTTTTCTAGAATTTCCATGACTCGCTCTGGTAATCCTATTTTGACAAAATGGTGAAGATTCATATTTTCTTTGAATAGTTCATCGGTCGGCTTTCTATCTGTGAAAACCTCCAATAAGAGAATTCCATAACTGTAGACATCTCCCTGAATCGATACTTGAGATCCCAAGCCATATTCTGCAAAGTTTTTGACAAAAAAATAGGAAACTGATTATGTTGTAGAACATGTTCATGCTTTTCGTATTCCAGCATTTTGGTTATGATGAATCAATTTGAATCAATATCAAGAAAGGTTACCTGGAGCTGCATATCCAATAGTTCCCTTAATCCCAAGTGAGGAAAACTGTTGTGAAATAGCTTCCGTTGGAAGCAGCCGAGCTAGACCAAAGTCACCTACATAAGCTGTGAGATTGTCATCAAGAAGAACATTCTGTGGCTTCAGATCACAGTGAGCAATGGGTGTTTGACACTGATGATGCAGATAATACAATGCAGAAGCAATGTCTATTGCAATGTTAATTCTCTGAACAATGCTTAAGCTAAGGTTGTTCCCTTCAGAATGCAGCCACTTCTCTAAGCTTCCGTTCGGCATAAACTGATAAACGAGAGCTTTAAATTCATTTCCTTGGAAGTCAGAACCTGAACAAGCATTTATGACCTTGACAAGGTTTCTGTGCCGAATGTTTCTCAGGGCCTGGCATTCAGCAAGAAAGCTTCTAGAAGCTCCTGTCTGTCGAAGGCTTAGTACTTTAACTGCCACGGTTAATCCATCTGAGCCAAGAGTTCCTTTATAAACAGTCCCGAAGGCACCCGATCCTATCAAGTTTTGCGAAGAGAATCCACCAGTTGCTTTGAGGAGCTCGTCATAGGAAATTTTTTGGTAGAATTGTATGGATGGAGATGTCGAACGAGGTCTTTTCTTCAAATATTTTATCCGATATAGTAAGAGCAAGATCAATGATAAAACTGCAATTGCTGCTATGCTGATTATTGACAATATTAACTTCAGAGAAATGGAATGCTTCTTGTGTGCTTTTTGAGGTTTTTGCGTCCTGCATTTGGGCAAATTCAACTCTTGGATCCCTCCACAAACATTGGGATTCCCAATAATATTCAGTGCACTGAGGTTGGAAAAAACTCCTTGTACAGGCACCTCACCCTCTAAATTGTTGAATGACAGATTCAATTGAATTAAAGAGGAGGTATTTGCAAAGTACCTTGGAATTTCACCTGATAGGTTGTTGCTTGAGAGATCTAAATACACAAGTGCTTGTAGATCTTCCAGCGAAGGAATCGATCCTTGTAGCAAATTATCTTGCATCCACATTCGACCTATGGACAGACATTTACCAATGGCATTTGGAATCTCCCCAGAAAATTTGTTGTGTGACAAATCAATATCAACAAGTTGACTCAAGTTCCCAAAGCCTACTGGCAAGAAACCCGTCAATGAGTTGCGAGACACATTGAAGGCCAATAAAGATGAGATTTCCATAAGTGGCTCTATGGTGCCACTCAGATTGTTGTTGTTCAGATATGGAATGTCAAGTTGCTTGCAGTTTAGCAAAGACAGCGGTATGATTCCTGTCAAGTTGTTATCGAACAGAAAAAGATGCTGCAGCTGAGTCATGTTGCCAAATGAGGATGGGATCTCACCTGTCAATTTGTTGCCATTAAGATAAGCCTTTCCCAAGCTGGAAAGCATCCCAATGGAATCAGGAATGGCACCAATTAAATTATTTTCAAATGCAGACAGGAAATATAGATTCTTAAGATTTTTTATCTCCTCGAAAATGCTGCCACCAATTCTATTCTTCTCGAAAAACAGTTGAGTTAATTGGCTTGACAGATTGCCAATGGAACGTGGCAAAACACCTCCAAACTGATTGCCTCCAAAATTCAGGAACTGTAAGTTGCTGCAATTCGTCAGAGAATTGACAAAGTTCAAGTCATCGCTTCCACCACTTCCCAGAAGGTTATACCCAACACTGAAGACCTGCAAGTTATGTAAACTTCCTAAACTCAGTGGCACTTTTCCAGTGAAATTGTTCTGCAGGACATCAATCCCTTCAAGAGCTGAAGCATTGGAGAGTGAATCTGGAATTTGTCCGGTGAAGAA
This sequence comes from Fraxinus ornus, assembly GCA_903798235.1. NCBI lineage: Eukaryota > Viridiplantae > Streptophyta > Magnoliopsida > Lamiales > Oleaceae > Fraxinus > Fraxinus ornus. The sequence continues at coordinate 18,603 of CAIGRF010151515.1, forward strand.
ATTGAATGCTAAGTAGAATATTTTGAGCTTTGGGAGTTCAAGACCTATATTGGTTCGGATATTTCCGGTGAAGCTGTTATAAGACAGACTTATCTCTTCAAGTGATGTTAAATTGTAGAGTTGAGGGGGAAATTCACCAAAGAAATTGTTTACTGATACTAAAAAGTATTTCAAGTTCACCAATTGGGATATTGTATTCGGAATTCCACCTCTCAATATGTTGAATGAAACATCAAACAGTTGAAGAGATGTGAGATTTCCAATAGAAGCCGGTATAGTACCTGTAAGATTGTTGCTTCTGAGATCGAGTTTCACAAGCTTTTGGAGCGAGCCAATTTCAGTTGGAATCTTTCCTATCAGAAAGTTCTTTCTTAGCACAAGACTTGACAGGTTAGTACATCCAGATAAACTAGCTGGAACTTGCCCTTGTAGGAAGTTATGGCTTATGTTCAAGATTTGAAGTCTTCCAAGGCTGCCAAGTTCCGCAGGAAGGCCACCACGAAAGTAGTTGTCTGAAAGGTCAAGACTGTAAAGAAAAGAAAAGTTTCCTATATGTGGTGTGATGGTTCCATCCATTTTTTGCCCTCTGAGATTCAAAACCGTAACTCTTTGTTGTCCGTGCCCACACATTACTCCTGTCCAGTTGCAGAAATGAGAATAGCTATTCCAGGATGCCAAGATTCTTTGAGGATCATCGGTTATCTGGGATTTCAGGGCGAGTAATGCTAGTTTATCTGTTTCATTTCCAAGTACAGAAACTGCATTTATATATTGTAGAAACAACAGATTAAGGAATACAAGGACTGTAAAAATTGATGATGAAAAGAGTTGACTGAAGTTCATTGTATAAACCTCCATCAAATTTATTAGGCTCTCTTCTGTATCTTGAAATTGCAGTTGCCTAATCTATTTAAAGTACTGATATGAATAAAACTGATTTAATGTAAGATTCCCTGTTGGTAAGAATCCGCATTTTTCTCTTGAAGTCAAATATCTTATTGGATAGGTTTCACATGTCTTGGATTCCATTTTTGGATATTTTTCCCAATTCCATTCATGCTTTATATTCTGGGTAACTAACTAGTTGACTTTAAGCATTCATAAATCTCATCTCTCTATGGTTATGTCATAACAGGCAATAAATAGTTCTTTGAATTGACCAAAGGTATGTAAAGGGCTTATAATTTGGTGTTAGAATTCAGAGTCAAATTTGTGTGCGGGCGCCCCCGAGGACAAATCTATACAAAGCAGCGCTGAAGTTGCTATGAGAGGGACCATCGACCCACAAGTTGGCCAGACTACTTGACTTCTACCAAAATAAATTATTTGTTTTGTACTTTTTCTCATTGTATATATAATGAATTTCTTAGCCTCATATAGCATTAATCATAATATTTAATTTAGGCATAATATTATTAGTTTCCTACTTTTGTAGGTTTCCTTTTTGTTTGCTCTTCTTGTAGTATGTAAACTTGTGTATTTCATTAGAAACCCAATTTTTGGTGGCTCAATAGATCATTGGTTTCTTCTTCTTCTTCTCTTTGGATTGATTTGTTATATTAGTTCGAAGTAGTTCATATTATTAACATGTTATCAGAGCCCATAGCTGAGTGAAATCTATGAAATTTCTGATTATAATACGTTGAAAATCCAAGCAGAAATCGGGCAAGAAGAAACCGTGTAAAAACCTAACTTACAGCAACTAAAAATAACGATTTCAACCAAACCAAAGACCAGTTGAGAAAAATGAGACCAGATTCTTGTTTACCAGTTCAAGATGCACCTTCCAATCAGGCGAGTGGCATTGGATGGCGGTGTGTGGTGCAGTGCAAAGGGGCTCACACGCAGTGACGTTTTGGGCGCGTAAGTACTATTTTCATGGTGATTCCAAAATTTTGTTTGTTCCTTGGTAAATTTCTTATCTTTTGGTGGTATTACTTTGGTTGGATGTGCACTGTGCAGTATATTCCGGTTGTAGTTCGTGGTTATACGTTGATTGCCGTTGGTTTTGTTAGAATTAGGTGATTTCATTGATTTGTAATTGATTATTTGTTGACTCTATGATAGCAACTAAAAGGCATGATTCACTTCAATCCATTAGTGTCAGATTAAATGGTAAAAATCACTTATATTGGAGTACCATGATGAGGAATTTTCTAAAGGGAAAAAGATTGTGAGGCTATGTTAGTGAAACCCAAGAACACTGTTTATAGTTATGATACAGAATTAGATAATTGGGAGTCAAACAACGCGAAAATTCTTACTTGGATTCTTCATTTTGTTGATCAATTCATTGGTACACAATTCGTGAAGTTCGAAACAACAAAGGAAGTTTGAGATCACTTTCAAAAGTTATACACTAAATTTAACTTTGCAAAGCGGTATCAGTTAGAGATTGATATATGGGCTTTACAACAGAAGAATATGAGTATTCTCGATTTTTACACTTTTATGAATTCAATTTGGGATGAGTTGGCTCTTATAGAATCAATACGACTAAAAGCACTGAGGAATATATTACTTTTAGATAGGAGCAACAATTAGTTCAGTTTTTATGGCACTTTACAGTGATTTTGAGGGACTTAGAAGCTCTATCTTGCATCGCATTTCACTTTCCTCAGTTGATTCGATGGTTAGTGAACTTGTAGCTAAGGAAACACGTTTGAAATCTCTTGAAGGAGAAATATCTCTTCCTCCATCTAGCACCTCAGAGTTGGTTGTACCTTTTCGACAGTCCACATTGAATCAAAATTAAAGTTATGTGTGAATTGCTAGTGATAAGTGTAACTTTTGCAAACAAAAGGGAAATCTAAACAAAGGTTGTGTCCTAAGCTATTGAAGAAGCAGTGGGCACAACTACGGCAGTGATCCTATCATTCCAATGCTTAAATAGTGGCCACCATGCTATCTGGTGACTCGTCTATACTTGGAGCATCACCTTCGTCCAGTCCTATGTTGATTGATTTAGTAGAGCAATTTCAAAAGTTCTTAGCCACACAACCACATGCTATGTCAGTCTCTACTCATATAGGTTTATCATTTCAGAGTCCCTCAAGTATTTCTTCCTTATGGATCTTTGACTTACGTGCTTCCAAACACGTCATCTAATTCAAAATTCTTTAATGACTTGCGTCCTTCTAATTTGTCTATGTCTATTATGACTGCTAATGGCACACATTGCCTCTAGGAGGTATTGGTTCTATTAACACAAATAATTTATCACTTTCAGACGTCTATTGTGTTCTAGTTCTTACATTGAATCTTATTTATGTTGGCTAATTGTGTGATTCTGGATACTAAGTTCAGTTTTCTTCTAATACTTATCATGTGTAGGATCCTCAATCATAGTAGCTGATTGGGATATGCCGTAGACAATGAAGGTTATATGTTCTGGACAATTTGAGATCACCATATGTTGCAGCATCTAGTGTTGACTTGTTATCTTTCTCTTTGAACTCATCTTTTTATGGTTTTTATTTGTGGCATTCTCGCCTTGGACATGTTTCCTCTAGTCGTTTTGAATTTTTAACTACTAAGGGTCAATTTGGGAATTTGCAAACTCATGATATTTCTGATTGTAGTGGTTGCAAATTAGCTAAATTTTCTACTTTACATTTTTCTCAATTATTTTTCGTTATGTTGTACCATTTGACCTCGTTCATTCGGATGTGTGGGGAATGCTCCTATTGCTACAAAAGGAAGGTCTAGATATTATGTGTCTATTATTGATGATTATAGTCATTATTGTTGAAACGATGTTCTAACTTTCTTTTTATTTATCGTTCGTTTAGATCACTTATTAAAACTCAAAATTTTACTATAATTAAATGCTTTAGATGTAACTTGGATTGGGAGTATAATTCTGTTGATTTCTCTTATTTGCTTGCTCTTGATTGCACAATTCATCAAATCTCATGTACTAATAGCCAACAATATCTATTTTGATCCCATTAATAAAAAAATATATGTTTTTTTGTCATGTCGTATTTATGGAGCACATCCCATTCTTTTCTGTTCCTGTAATACTCATGACGTGACTAGAACTGACCTCATTCATATTTTATCAATTCTCTAATGATATTGATAGACCACTTTCTCATGTCCCATATATTGTTGATTCTCCATGTACTACGGGTACATATGCGTCGGCTCATGATATCCTTCTTCCTTCTATGGCCTCACAAGTATTGCCAAAGATCATTGATCAAGCTCCTGCTCCCCCTTTCTCGATATCCTCAACGTATTCCTAAGTCTACTTAGTTACCTGATTTTGCTTGTTCTTGTTATTCTAAGTCTTTTTGCTATTTTCTAACGTCCATTCACATGCTGTTTGAACCTTATTCCTATAAAGAAGCTATTTTGGGTCCTCTTTGGCAACAAACTATGGCTGATAAACTCTCTACTCTACATAGGACAGACACTTGGAATTTGGTTGCATTTCCTTCACGTAAACATGCTATTGCTTTTCATAGGGTTTATAAGATTAAAACCAAATCTAATGGTTCAGTTGAACGTTACAAGGCTAGATAGGATGGTCTGGATTATGAGGAGACTTGCTCCTATTGTCAAGATTACCACCGTTCGTGCACTTATTGCAGTTGCATTTGTTCGCCAGTTGAGTCTCTCTCAGTTGAATGCCAAAAATTCCTTTTTGAATGAAACTTTTCAAGAGAAGGTTTATATGGTTCCTTCTCCTAGTCTTTCTCACACTCATGGATATGTTTGGAAGCTCAAGGCAGTTTATGGCATCAAACAAGCACCTCGTGTCTGATTTGAGAAATTTTCCACTGTTGTTGTCTCTCATGGTTTTACATCCAATCATCATGACTCTGCCTTATTCTTTATATATACTTCAAATGGTCGCATTCTACTTTTTTGTATGTTCACAATATGATTATTACTAATGATGAAGTTGATGGGATTGCTTATTTAAAATCAGAATTGGCTCGTTTTTTTGAAATAAGGGACTTAGGTGTATTATATTATTTTTGGAGATTGATGTTGTTTCTTCTCCTAGAGGTTATCTTCTCTCTCAATCCACGTATACTATAGATATTATTGAGCGTGCTCACCTTACTCATAATCAAATTTATGATACTCCTTTTAAGTCCAACGCTCGATATTCACTCTCTACATGTACCTGTTACACCCATTTTATACTAGTCAAAAGACAATATTTTATTTCAAAGTCAAAGTCAAATATGGACTCGAATGGAATGAATCATTTTATTGGGATTTATTTTACAATTGACAATACTTGAGGGTTTAAGGTGGATTAAATTTAAATTTGGGAAATTAATTTATCTATCATTGGAAGTTAAATGACGAAATGTTATATTAATTGGAAGATGAGAGATTTTCTTTGCAAATTGAGTTAGTGCTCCACTAACTTGGCCATTTAAACCCATTTTTCATTTTACATACAATACAAAAAGCTGAAAACTGATACAGGAAGCTGAAAAACGGTGGAAAGAAAAGGAAAAGAGAAAGAAAGAGAAGAAGAAGAAGAAAATAAGTAGTTCAAGCTTGATTTTCATTTCCCCTTCTCTTTATTTTCTTCAACTTCAAGAGGTAGTGAAAAATTTTATGCTAAAGTTGCTAGAGTTTAATTTGTTGGTTTAATTTTCAGACTAAGTGGAAGGAGTATAATTTCTTGCTCAAGTTGCTTAATTGATAAATTTCCAGTTGAATCAAGGTAAGTAATACCAATTAAGCAAACCCTAGAAATTTTAATTGGGTTATTGAGTAAAAGTAGTTTGTAAAAATGATTATGTTGATGGAGTTCTCATTTGGAAGAATTATTTATAAGCTAGAATCTAAAGTTAAATTGGTTGAATTGTGATTACTAGTTGTCAATAGATTTGAAGAAGGGATTGCTTTTATGTTTGGGATGAAAGTAATTGTGATAAATTATGAAAGGAATAGAGAGTAGAATTAGCTCCAATTGATTAAAGAAATTTTGGGAAATTTTTTCAAGTATCGAAAAACCTAGTTTAAGTATTCCACCATTAAATATTAAGGTTTCTTCAATTGTTAGAGGTTAAATTGATTATTTTGTATCATATGTCTATGGTGACGAAGAGATTGGTAACACTCACCAACCATCCTAGACTCTAACTTGTATAAGTGAGTGAAAAAACTTATTTCTCAGAAATAAGTATTTACTAAATTTATAGTAGATCAGAAAGTTATCTATTTCTTATAGTTGAATTGACATCATGATTTTCAAAATAAAATGGATTTTATAATTAGCTATTTTAAAAATTAAATTCAGTCCAGATAAATAATTTCGTTGGCATGTTATATTAGTATGTTTCAATGTATTTAAAGTTATTTTTTTAAAATCACGGAAAGCACCCAAATGATTTTACCAGCTCTACAATGGTGTTAATGTATTTCCACAGTATATGACCATTATGATGATTTACCAGCTCTAAGCTATTGTGAATGTGTTTCTATAGCGTATGATCAGATTATAGCCTTCGGGAAGCTCTACGCGCATATGACTAGAATTACAGCATTTCGTAATTGAATAGCTTTGCCATGTATATCGATATTAATCAATACATGAGTATTGTTATTTCTGGTACCTTTTTGGTGTGATTTTTTAGTCTTATACAGTTTATCAGATTTCAGACTACAGAATCTAGTTTATCCAGTTTACGAAATAAAGATTTCTGCTTATAGTGCTATGAAAATATATTTTCACTCATATTTACTCATATCAGATTCTTTTATTCGTTATATCTTACAATGGTTTATTGAGAATAAAGAGTAAATAATTTTATGATTCCATTATGCTTTAGTCCTAAAAGTATTATCAGATTTCAAGCTTTCTTAAAATTGTTATAGCATAAGTAAGAGTTTTCAGAAAGTTTGCATAAATGGAAAATGTATACTTATTTGTGAAATATCCACTCAATAAGTTACAAGTTCACATATTTTTTCACCATTTTCCTTATCAGATAGTAGTTGAGTTGAGCAACGTTAGAGCCTGTCGATACTGAGTTGAGCCATGCATTGTCAGTAGTTGTATGACTCATTTTTTTAGTTTATATAGGGCATATTTCTTTTGGTATACATGCATCTTTTGTCAGACAAGTTAATTTGTAATGTATTATCCATTTCATGAGCTCGCTGCATATTTCGTATCTTTAGTGCATTTGGGGACTTTTGTTTTTAAATAATAGTAAATGTCGATTT